>DAKLCV010001894.1:0-43501 GCA_030247045.1 Colobus guereza
CTGAGTCCATTGTGCCTAAGGAAAAAGAATATCTCACGATATAAACTAGAAGCAAGCCATCAGTGAAAATGCTTTGTGATGTGTGGATTCATCTCACAGAAGGGAACATGTGTTCTCATTCAACAGGTTGGAAACACTCTTTTGTAGAACCTATGAAGGACATTTCTGATCCCATTGACCCCAATTAAAAAGATGAATATCCCACAATAATAATTAGAAACAAGCTATCTCTGAAAATGCTTTGTGATGTGTGGATTCATGTCACAGAATGGAACTGGCGTTTTAATTCGCCACTTTGGAAACACTTTTTTTTTTTTTTGTAGAATCTATGAAGAGACATATCTGAGCCCATGGTGGACTAGAAGGAGAATTGAATATTCCATGATAAAAACTAGAAACAAATTATGTGTGAAAACACGTTGTGATGTATGGATTAACTGACAGAATGGAATTTTTATTTTGATTCATCAGGTTGGAAATATGCGTTTTGTAGGATCTATGAAGGGACATTCCTGAGTTCATAATGTTCAATAAGGAAAATAGAATGCCTACGATCAAATGTAGAAACAAACTGTGAAAATGATTCATAATGTGTGGGTTCTTGCTACAGAATGGAACTTGTGTTTTGATGTGCCAGGTTGAAAACTATCTTTTTGTAGAATCTACTTAGGGACATTTGTGTGCCCATTGAGGCCAAAAAGGAGAAATTGAATATCCCACTATAAACTCTAGAAATAAGTTATTTGTGAAAATATTTTGTGTTGTGTAGATTCATCTCACAAAATGAAATCTGTTTTTGATTCACCAGGTTGGAAACACTCTTCATAAAATCTACAAAAAGCCATTTTTGAGCCCATCAAGGCCTACAAAAAAAATCAAATATCCCATTATAAAAACTAGAAACACACTATCTGGGAAAAATGTTTTGTGATTTGTGGATTCATCTCACAGAATGGAACTTCCACTTTGGTTCGCCAGGTTGCAAATACACTTGTAAAATCTATGAAAGGGCATTTCTGAGACCATCGAGACCCATAAGGTAAAATCGATTTACCTGTGATAAAAGCTAAAAACAAACTACCCATAAAGATGCTTTGTGATGTGTGGATTCACTCACAGAATGAATCTGTATTTTTATTTACTAGGTTGCAAACACTCTTTTTGTAAAATCTAAGAAGGGAAATTTCTGAGTTCACTGAGGGTAATAAGGAAAAATCAAATATCCCACGATAAAAACTAGAAGCAAGCTATCTGTAAAAAATGCTTTGTGATGGGTGGATTGATCTAACAAAATGGAACTTGCATTTAAATCCACCAGGTAGGAAACACTCCTTTTGTAAAATCTATGAAAAGATATCTCTAAGCCCATTAAAACCTAGAGTGAAAAACAAAATAGTCTTCATAACAATCTAGAAACAAGCTGTCAAAATGCTTTGTGATATGTAGATTCATGTCAGAAAAGTAAACCTTCATTTTGATACACCATGTTGGAAAGACTCTTTTTGTAGAATCTACAGAGGAATATTTCTGAGCCCATTGAGATCAATAAAGCAATCAAATATCCCACAATAAAAATTAGAAACAATCTATCTGTGAAAATGTTTTCTGATGTGTGGATTCATTTCACAGAATTGAACTTGCATTTTGATTCACCAGGTTGGAAACAATCATTTTCTAGAAGCTACAAAGGGACATTTATGAGCCCATTGTGGTTACCAAGAAAAACCGAATATCCCATGACAAAAACTAGAAACAAGCAATCTGTGAAAATGCGTTATGGTGCGGGGTTTCCTCTAACAGAATGGAACCTGTGTTTTTATTTACTAGATTGGAAACACTCTTTTTGTAGAATATACGATGGGTCATTCCTGATACTATTTAAGCCTATAGTAAAAAACCTAATATCCTGTGATAAAAACTTGAACCAAGGTATATGTGAAAATGCTTTGTGATTCATGGACTCATCTCACAGAATTGAACCTGTGTTCTGATTCACCAGGTTGAAAACACTCTTTCCATTAATATACTAAGGAATATTTCTGAGACAATACATGCCTCTAAAAAAAATCGAATAATCTGCAATAAAAACGAGAAACAAGCTACCTGTGAAAATATTTTGTGATGTGTGGATTCATCTCAAAGAATGGAACGAGTTTTTTGATTAACAAGTATGGAGACACTCTTTTTTTAGGATGTATGAAGTGACATTTCTGAGCCCTTTGGTGCCCATAAGAGTAAATCTAATATCCTACTATAAAAACTAAAGGCAAGCTATCTATGAAAATGCTTTGCTATGTGTGGATTCATCTCACAGAATGGAACCTGTGTTTCAATTCACCAGTTGAAAACACTCTTTTGGTAGAATCTATGAAGGGACATTTTGGAGCCCATTGAGGCCTACAGTAAAAAACTGAATAACCTGTGATAAAAAACTGCAAAAAACGATATCTGTAAAAATGCTTTAAGATGTGTCAGTTTATCTCACAGAATGGAGCCACTATTTCGATTTACCAGGTTAGAAATATTCTTGTTGTGTAATCTACGAAGGGACATTTCTGAATCCTTGAAGCCTGTGGTAAAAAATAGAATATCCTGCAATAAAAATAGAAAAAAATATATTTATAAAAATGCTTTGTAATATGTGGATTCATCTTAAAGAATGGAACCTGTGTCTTGATTCACGAGGTAGGAAACACTGTTTTGGTGGAAGCTACAAAGGGACATTTCTGAGCCCATTGATGCCTCTAATAGAAAATGCAATACCCTGTGATACAAACTGGAAAAGTCTATCTGTGAGAATGTTTTGTGATGTGTGGATTCATCTCACAGAATGGAACTTGTGTTTTTATTCACCAGGTTGGAAACACTCTTGTAGAACCTACAAAGGGTCATTTTCAATCTATTGAGACCAACAAGAAAAAATTGAATATCCTGCAATTAAACTATAAACACACTCTCTGTGAAAATGCTTTATGATGTGTATTCATCTAACAAAATGGATGTTTTGTGCTCATTCACCATGTTCACAACACTATTTTGTAGAATTTATAACAAGAGAGATAAGAGCCCATGTAGTCAAAAAGGAAAATTGAATATCCCATGATAAATACTAGAAACAAGCAAAAAGTTAAAATGCTTTGTGATGTGTGATTTCATCTTACAAAGTTAAACATGTGATTTGACTCACCAGGTTCAAAACAACCTCTTTGTAGAATCTATGAGGGAATAATTATGAGCCCATTTAAACCTACAATAATACATAAATATCCCACGATAAAAGCTAGAAACATCTATATGTGAGTACATTAAAGACTACAATTAAAAAACAGAATATCCCGTGATAAAAGCTAGAAAGAAGCTATATGTGAAAATGCCTTGTGATGTGTGGTTTCATCTCACTAAGTTAAACCAGTGTTTTGATTCACCAGGTTTTAAACACTCTTTTTGTAGAATCTACAGAGGAACATTGCTGAGACCATTGAAGCCTATAGTGAAAAACCAAATATCCCCCCAAAGAAATGTGGAATATCCTATGTGTGAAAATGCTTTGTGATGTGTGGATTCACTTCACACAATGAAACCTGTGTTTTGGATTCACCAGATTAGGAACACGATTCTTGTAGAATCTAGAAAGGGACATTTCTGAGCCCATTGAAGCCTATAGTGAATAACCAAATATCCCATGATAAAAACTAGAAATAAGCCATATGTGAAAATGCTTCATGATTTATAGATTCGTTTCACAGAGATAAACTACTGTTTATTCACCAGGTTGAAAACACTCTTTCTGTGGGATCTATGAAGGGACATTTCTGAGCCTATTGAAAAAAATAGTGAAAAACTGAAACAGATAGTGAAAAACTGAAACAAGCTATCTGTGAAAATGCTTTGTATTGTGTGGATTCATCTCATAAAATGGACTTGTATTTTGATTTACCAGGTTGAAAACTGTCTTTCTCTAGTATATATGAAAAGACATTTCTGAGCCCATCGAGGCCTATAGTTAAAAACAGAATATCCCAACTAAAACCTAGAAAATAACAGTGTGTGAAAATGATTTGTGATGTATAGATTCATCTGAATATAATGGAACATGTGTTTTTATTCCCCAGGTTGGAATCACCCTTTTTGTAAGACCTACAAAGGGATATTTCTGAGCCCATTGAAGCCTGTAGTGAAAAACCGAACATCTTGGGATAAAAAGTAGAAACAAGGTATGTGTGAAAGGGCTTTTTGATATGTGGATTCATCTCACAGAGTTAAACTTCTGTTTTTATTTACTAGTTATTAAACACTTTTTTTGTATTATCTACGAAGGGACATTTCTGACTCCATTGAAGCCTATAGTGAATAACTGAAGGTCCCATGATAAAAACCTGAAGGAATCTATATGTGAAAACACTTTGTGATGTGTTGATTCTCTCACAGAGTTAAATTTGTGTTTTCATTCAGCAGGTTGGAAACACCATTTTTGTAGAGTCTATGAGGTGACATTTCAGAGCCCATTGAATTTTATAGTGAAAAATCTAATATCCTTTGATAAAATATAGAAACATGTCATACGTGAAAATGCTTTGTGATGTGTCATTTCATCTCACACAGTTAAACAATTCACCAGATTGGAAATCCTCTCTTTGTAGAATCTACAAAGGGATTCAAACATTGAAGCCTATGCAAAATCAAATATCTCATAAAATGAACAAGCTTTAAAGTGTTTTGTGATGTGTGAATGCATCTCACAGAAAGAAACCTGTATTTTGAATCACCAGGTTGGAAACATTTTGTTGAATCTGGAAGGATATTTGGCATTGACCTCATATGATAAAAAAATATCCAGTGAGAAAAACTAGAAACAAACTTTCTGAAAACTTGTGATGTGTGTGATTCATCTCAAATTACACTTTTTTTTATTCACAGTTGCAACACTGTTTTGTGTAGAATATGAAGGACATTTCTGAACCATTGAAGCTATTGAAAAAGAATATCCTTATGTAAAAACTGGAAACAAACTATATGAGAGAATGTTTTGTGATGTGTTGATTCATCTCACAGGGATAAAATTCTGTTTTAATTCACCAGGTTTGAAACACTGCTTTTGTAGAATCTATGAGGATATTTTGGACATTGAGCCTATGACAAAACATCTTCATAAAAACTAAAAACAAAAGGCTTTCTGAGAGCTTTTGATATGATTCATTTCACAGAGTTCTTTTTTTCACCATGTTGGAAATCAGGGTCTACAAAATAAAATATTCTGAGACAATTGAGTCTGTATTAAAAATGAATATCCATAAAAACTAGAAAAAGCTCTGAGAAAATGTTTTGAGTGTGTCATGTTCAAGTTAAAAATTGTTTTCATTCAGTTTGGAAACACTCTTTTTTTAAATTTTATTTATTTAATTTTATTAACATTTTATTGAAAAGAAGAATTTCAGATAACTGATTTGTTCATAGAATGCCATATTGATGTGTGAATCAGAATTATCAATTCTCTTTTGTTTAATCAAGAAGTTTCTACATTGTGTGATGTTCCTCAGTGTGTTTATTGTTCAGTTAACCTATGAGTGAGAATTTCACTGTTTAGTTTTCTCTTCTTGATGGTTTGCAAATGATGGTTTCTGCATCCATTACAGGGAAACTCATCCTTTTAATGTGATAGTGTTCCATTGTATATGTGACATTTTCTTAATCAGTTGTCTGATGGACATTTGGGTTGATTCAAGTCTTTTCTATTGTGAATAGTGCCACAATAAACATATGTGTGTATGTGTCTTTGAGTAGAATAATTTATAATCCTTTGGGTTATACATAGTGGATGCTGGGTCATATGGACATCTGTTCTAGATCCTTGAGGAATATTTTTTCATAATAAAAATGGCCTATGGTGACAAACCTCTGGAAATATTTTACATACCCCATCCGCAAAAAACAGTGTACAAAGTGTTCTATGATACTATCATCCTTCATCACAGCAGGAATTGCATCAGCATGTGCCATGTCCTGGGTGACCTTTTTTAATGATTCGCGCATTCTAACAGTGAAAAGTTTGAAACTACGTAATGATCTCAAGGTCTTCAAACTAGCACTATTTGTGGTTTTGATTTGCATTTCTCTGATAAGGCCGCCAGCTGGCATTGAATTGCAGCAATTTTCATGGTCCAAAATGGTAATCTTGCCTCCCATCATGGCCTTGTTCCAGTTCTGAAATAAAAGGTCGGAATTCTTTTGAGAAATGTCTGTTCATATCCTTTCACCACAGAAAACTTTTTGATGGGAAGTTTGACTTACCACTGACATGAAACTACAGTAGAATTTTCTGTAGCAATTTGTTTAGGGAGCATTCTTGAATTTGTACGCAATGTCTAAGGATGACACATTAGAGATCAAGTCCTTTTTGTCAGAATTGGAAAATGGCTGATGAAAAAACAGTGAGCAAAATTTTCTCCCATTCTGACAGAAGGGTTTTGCACCGTGAAAAATAGACTTCACTAACGAATGAGTTGATAAAGCCATTTCTGTTCTATAGGGAAACTCTTTAAACTGTGGGTGGATCAACCTTATTGAGGCAATGTCGGATTTGTCAATTTAGGCAAAAACGGTGATTTTGACACTGCACCGTGTTGAAAAAGAAGCAATAACTTTGGTGTTTTAGACATGTAGACAAAACAAGTCTTTCTATGATCTACCAACTGAACTTTCTGATGTGGCGCTGAATGGAAATAGCCAAATAACTGGCAGGTACAAAGTCACCATTTCTTTTAAGGTGTTTATTTCAGGTTTTAAACCTGCGGTCCTGAAGCAGCATTTAGACGAGTCCTTAATAAATTGGACATCGTCACATTGAAGTTAAGAATAACATTTTCACAAGCGCATTCCTGGGGCATAAGGCCAAATCTGTTTACAATGGAAAGCTTTGTGGATTCATCCAGAGCGTTCCTTCTTGGACTCTCTCATATTCTAGTATTATGGCTCTCGAAGTCTCTGAATTTTTAAAAGTCAACTGCAATTTGTTTTATTACAATATGAGGTGAGTCCCTGTGGTTCACTCCCAGATTGTTTCTTGTTGGTAACTCAGTCAGAAGAAATAATTCAGTTCAAAACCAAAGATCAGCAGGGACTGTAGATGTGGTAAAGAAATTCCAGGTTTACGCCTTTTTTCTTGGTCTATGGGACTCTTCCGTTGACCAGCAAAATCCATTTTATATTTTCCTATTTATGGTTGCGGCACTATCCTCTTTTACAAAGTATTTCTAAAGCAGCAGCTAACGCAGTGCCTGCGCATACCATCGCCTCAGCTTTTGGGGTTTGTTACATATGTATACTTGTGCAGGATGCTCTTTATTGGTGTGAAGGCATTCAGCATCAACTCGTTCCAGGTTCAAATTCAATCACTTAGTCATCGTTTATATCAGGTATAACTCCCAATTAATCCTTTCACCATGATAAGCCCAGTGTGTGATGTTCCCTTAGTCCAAGTGATCTCATTGTTCAGTTCCACCTATGGTGAGAACATGCGGTGTTTGGTTTCTCTTCTTGTGATAGTTTGCTAAGAATGATGGTTTCCAGCTGCATCCATGTCCTACAAAGGACGCAAACTCATCCTTTTTGGCTGCATAGTATTCCATGGTGTATATGTGCCACATTTTCTTAATCAGTCTGTCACAGATGGACATTTGGGTTGATTCAAGTCTTTGCTATTGTGAATAGTGCAATAAACATACGTGTGCATGTGTCTTTGTAGTAGAATAATTTATAATCCTTTGGGTATATACCCAGTAGTGGGATGGCTGGGTCATATGGTACATCTAGTTCTAGATCCTTGAGGAATCATACTGTTTTCCATAATGGTTGAACTAGTTTACAATCCACCAACAGTGTAAAAGTGTTCTATTTCTCCACATCCTCTCCAACACTTGTTGTTTCCTGATTTTTAATGATGGCCATTCTAACTGGTGTGAGATGGTATCTCATTGTGGTTTTGATTTGCATTTCTCTGATGGCGAGTGATGATGAGCATTTTTCATGTCTGTTGGCTGTATGAATGTCTTCTTTTGAAATGTCTGTTCATATCCTTTGCCCACTTTTTGATGGGGTTGTTTGTTTTCTTGTATATTTGTTTGAGTTCTTTGTAGATTCTGGATATTAGCCCTTTGTCAGACAGTAGATTGCAAAATTTTCTCCCATTCTGTAGGTTGCCTGTTCACTCTGATGGTAGTTTCTTTTGCTGTGCAGAAGCTCTTTAGTTTAATGAGATCCCATTTGTCAATTTTGGCTTTTGCTGCCGTTGCTTTTGGTGTTTTAGACATGAAGTCCTTGCCCATGCCTATGTCCTGAATGGTACTACCTAGATTTTCTTCTAGGGTTTTATGGTATTAGGTCTAACATTTAAGTCTCTAATCCATCTTGAATTAATCTTCGTATAAGGAGTAAGGAAAGGATCCAGTTTCAGCTTTCTACTTAGCTAGCCAATTTTCCCAGCACCATTTATTAAATAGGAATCCTTTCCCCATTTCTTGTTCTCTCAGGTTTATCAAAGATCAGACGGCTGTAGATGTGTGGTATTATTTCTGAGGACTCTGTTCTGTTCCATTGGTCTATAGCTCTGTTTTGGTACCAGTACCATGCTGTTTTGGTTACTGTAGCCTTGTAGTATAGTTTGAAGTCAGGTAGCGTGGCGCCTCCAGCTTTGTCCTTTTGACTTAGGATTGTCTTGGCAAGGCTCTTTTTGGTTCCATATGAACTTTAAAGTTTTTCCAATTCTGTGAAGAAACTCATTGGTAGCTTGATGGGGATGGCATTGAATCTAGATAACCTTGGGCAGTATGGCCATTTTCACGATATTGATTCTTCCTATCCATGAGCATGGTATGTTCTTCCATTTGTTAGTGTCCTCTTTGATTTCACTGAGCAGTGGTTTGTAGTTCTCCTTGAAGAGGTCCTTTACATCCCTTGTAAGTTGGATTCCTAGGTATTTTATTCTCTTTGAAGCAATTGTGAATGGAAGTTCATTCCTGATTTGGCTCTCTGTTTATTACTGGTGTATAAGAATGCTTGTGATTTTGCACATTAATTTTGTATCCTGAGACTTTGCTGAAGTTGCTTATCAGCTTAAGGAGATTTTGGGCTGAGACAATGGGGTTTTCTAAATATATGTCATCTGCCAGGGACAATTTGACTTCTTCTTTTCTAACTGAATACCTTGATTTCTTTCTCTTGCCTGATTGCTAGCAGAACTTCCAACACTATGTTGAATAGGAGTGGTGAGAGGGCATCCCTGTCTTACCAGTTTTCAAAGAATTTTCAGTTTTGCCCATTCAGTATGATATTAGCTGTGGGTTTGTCATAAATAGCTCTTATTTGGGTACGTTCCATCAATACCGAATTTATTGTTTTTAGCATGAAGGGCTGTTGAATTTTGTCAAAGCCTTTTCTGCATCTATTGAGATAATCATGTGGTTCTTGTCTTTGGTTCTGATATGCTGGATTCGTTTATTGATTTGCGAATGTTGAACCAGCCTTGCATCAGGGATGAAGCCCACTTGATCAGGGTGGATAAGCTGATGTGCTGCTGAATCCGGTTTGCCAGTATTTTATTGAGGATTTTTGCCGATGTTCATCAGGGATATTGGTCTAAATTCTCCTTATGTCTCTGCCAGGCTTTGGTATCAGGATGATGTTGGCCTCATAAAATGAGTTAGGGAGGATTCCCTCCAATTGATTGGAATAGTTTCAGAAGGAACAGCTCCTCCTTGTACCTCTGGTAGAATTCAGCTGTGAATCCGTCTGGTCCTGGACTTTTTGGTGGGAGGCTATTAATTGAAACAGAGCCTGCTATTGGTCTATTCAGGATTCAACTTCTTCCTGGTTTAGTCTTGGGAGGTGTAAGTGTCAGGAGACACTTCTACATCTAGTTGATTTGCGTAGGTGAGTATTCTCTGATGGTAGTTTGTATTTCTGTGGGGTCGGTGGTACTCCTTTATCATATTCATCTTCTGCAACCTCTCTTTTCTTCTTTATTAGTCTTGCTAGCGGTCTGTCAATGTGGACCTCAAGCAATCTCCAACAGACCTATAGCTGAGGGTTCTGACTGCAGAGAAAACTATCAAACAGGAAGGACACCTATGCAAAACCCCATCAGTGCGTCACCATCATCAAAGACCAGAGACAGATAAAACCACAAAGATGGGGAAAAAGCAGGGCAGAAAAGCTGGGAATTCAAAAAATAAGGCGCATCTCCCCTGCAAGGAGCGCAGCCCATCGCCAGCAACGGATCAAAGCTGGTCAGAGAATGACTTTGATGAGAAGAGAAGAAGGCTTCAGTCCATCAAACTTCTCAGAGCTAAAGGAGGAATTACGTACCCAGCGCAAAGAAACGAAAAATCTTGAAAAAGAGTGGAAGAATTGACAGCTAGACTAATTAATGCAGAGAAGGTCATAAACGACATGACAGAGATGAAAACCATGACACGAAATACGTGACAAATGCAAGCTTCAGTAACCGACTCGATCAACTGGAAGAAAGAGTATCAGCGATTGAGGATCAAATGAATGAAATGAGCGAGAAGAGAAACAAAAGAAAAAAAAGAAATGAACAAAGCCTGCAAGAAGTATGGGATTATGTAAAAGACCAAATCTACGTCTGATTGGGGTGCCTGAAAGTGAGGAGAATGGAAACAAGTTGGAAAACACTCTTCAGGATATCATCCAGGAGAACTTCCCCAACCTAGTAGGGCAGGCCAACATTCAAATTCAGGAAATACAGAGAGCATACAAAGATACTCCTCCAGAAGGGCAACTCAAGACACATAATTGCCAGATTCACCAAAGTTGAAATGAAGGAAAAAATCTTAAGGGCAGCCAGAGAAAGGTCAGGTTACCCACAAGGAAGCCCATCAGACTAACAACAGATCTCTCGGCAGAAACTCTACAAGCCAGAAGAGTGTGGGGCCAATATTCAACGTTCTTAAAGAAAAAATTTTAAACCCAGAATTTCATATCCAGCCAAACTAAGTTTCATCAGTGAAGGAGAAATAAAATCCTTTACAGATAAGCAAATGCTTAGAGATTTTGTCACCACCAGGCCTGCCTTACAAGAGACCCTGAAGGAAGCCCTAAACATGGAAAGGAACAACGGTACCAGCCATTGCAAAAACAAGCCAAAATGTAAATCAACTAATGAGCAAAATAACCAGTTAATATCATAATGGCAGGATTAAGTTCACACATAACAATATTAACCTTAAATGTTAATGGACTAAATGCTCCAATTAAAAGACACAGACTGGCAAACTGGATCAAGCGTCAAGACCCATCAGTCTGCTGTATTCAGGAGACCCATCTCACATGCAGAGACATACATAGGCTCAAAATAAAGGGATGGAGGAAGATCTACCAAGCAAATGGAGAACAAAAAAAGCAGGGGTTGCAATCCTAGTCTCTGATAAAATAGACTTTAAACCATCAAAGATCAAAAGAGACAAGAGGCCATTACATAATGGTAAAGGGATCAATTCAACAGGAAGAGCTAACTATCCTAAATATATATGCACCCAATACAGGAGCACCCAGATTCATAAAGCAAGTCCTTGAGACTTACAAAGAGACTTAGACTCCCATACAATAATAATGGGAGACTTCAACACTCCACTGTCAACATTAGACAGATCAACGAGACAGAAAGTTAACAAGGATATCCAGGAATTGAACTCATCTCTGCACCAAGCGGACCTGATAGACATCTATAGAACTCTCCACCCCAAATCAACAGAATATACATTCTTCTCAGCACCACATCGCACTTATTCCAAAATTGACCACATAATTGGAAGTAAAGCACTCCTCAGCAAATGTAAAGAACAGAAATTATAACAAACTGTCTCTCAGACCACAGTGCAATCAAACTAGAACTCAGGACTAGAAACTCAATCAAAACCGCTCAACTACATGGAAACTGAACAACCTGCTCCTGAATGACTACTGGGTACATAACGAAATGAAAGCAGAAATAAAGATGTTCTTTGAAACCAATGAGAACAAAGATACAACATACCAGAATCTCTGGGACACATTTAAAGCAGTGTGTAGAGGAAATTTATAGCACTAAATGCCCACAAGAAAGCAGGAAAGATCTAAAATTGACACTCTAACATCACAATTAAAAGAACTAGAGAGGAAGAGCAAACACACTCAAAAGCTAGCAGAAGGCAAGAAATAACTAAGATCAGAGCAGAACTGAAGGAGATAGAAACACAAAAACCCTCAAAAATCAATGAATCCAGGAGTTGGTTTTGAAAAGATCAACAAAATTGACAGACCGCTAGCAAGACTAATAAAGAAGAAAAGAGAGGAATCAAATAGATGCAATAAAAAATGATAAAGGGGATATCACCACCACAGAAATACAAACTACCATCAGAGAATACTATAAACACCTCATAAATCAACTAGAAAATTTAGAAGAAATGGATAATTTCCTGGACACTTACACTCTCCCAAGACTAAACCAGGAAGAAGTTGAATCCTGAATAGACCAATAGCAGGCTCTGAAATTGAGGCAACAATTAATAGCCTACCCACCAAAAAGTCAGGACCAGACGGATTCACAGCTGAATTCTACCAGAGGTACAAGGAGGAGCTGGTACCATTCCTTCTGAAACTATTCAATCAATAGAAAAGAGAATCCTCCTAACTCATTTTATGAGGCCAACATCATCCTGATACCAAAGCCTGGCAGAGACACAACAAAAAAGAGAATTTTAGACCAATATCCCTGATGAACATCGATGCAAAAATCCTCAATAAAATACTGGCAAACCAGTTCAGCAGCATCAAAAAGCTTATCACCCTGATCAAGTGGGCTTCATCCCTGGGATGCAAGGCTGGTTCAACATTCGCAAATCAATAAATTAATCCAGCATATAAACAGAACCAAAGACAAGAACCACATGATTATCTCAATAGATGCAGAAAAGGCTTTTGACAAAATTCAACAGCCCTTCATGCTAAAAGCGCTCAATAAATTTGGTATTGATGGGCATTACCTCAAAATAATAAGAGCTATTTATGACAAACCCACAGCTAATATCATACTGAATGGGCAAAAACTGGAAAAATTCCTTTGAAAACTGGCACAAGACAGGGATGCCCTCTCTCACCACTCCTATTCAACATAGTGTTGGAAGTTCTGGCTAGGGCAATCAGGCAAGAGAAAGAAATCAAGGGTATTCAGTTAGGAAAAGAAGAAGTCAAATTGTCCCTGTTTGCAGATGACATGATTGTATATTTAGAAAACCCCATTGTCTCAGCCAAAATCTCCTTAAGCTGATAAGCAACTTCAGCAAAGTCTCAGGATACAAAATTAATGTGCAAAAATCACAAGCATTCTTATACACCAGTAACAGACAAGCAGAGGCCAAATCAGGAATGAACTTCCATTCACAATTGCTTCAAAGAATAAAATACCTAGGAATCCAACTTACAAGGGATGTAAGGACCTCTTCAAGGAGAACTACAAACCACTGCTCAGTGAAATCAAAGAGGACACTAACAAATGGAAGAACATACCATGCTCATGGATAGGAAGAATCAATATCGTGAAAATGGCCATACTGCCCAAGGTTATTTATAGATTCAATGCCATCCCCATCAAGCTACCAATGAGTTTCTTCACAGAATTGGAAAAAACTGCTTTAAAGTTCATATGGAACCAAAAAGAGCCCGCATTGCCAAGACAATCCTAAGTCAAAGGACAAAGCTGGGCGTCACGCTACCTGACTTCAAACTATACTACAAGGCTACAGTAACCAAAACAGCATGGTACTGGTACCAAAACAGAGCTATAGACCAATGGAACAGAACAGAGTCCTCAGAAATAATACCACACATCTACAGCCGTCTGATCTTTGATAAACCTGAGAGAAACAAGAAATGGGAAAGGATTCCCTATTTAATAAATGGTGCTGGGAAAATTGGCTAGCCATAAGTAGAAAGCTGAAACTGGATCCTTTCCTTACTCCTATACGAAGATTAATTCAAGATGGATTAGAGACTTAAATGTTAGACCTAATACCATAAAAACCCTAGAAGAAAATCTAGGTAGTACCATTCAGGACATAGGCATGGGCAAGGACTTCATGTCTAAAACACCAAAAGCAACGGCAGCAAAAGCCAAAATTGACAAATGGGATCTCATTAAACTAAGAGCTTCTGCACAGCAAAAGAAACTACCATCAGAGTGAACAGGCAACCTACAGAATGGGAGAAAATTTTTGCAATCTACTCATCTGACAAAGGGCTAATATCCAGAATCTACAAAGAACTCAAACAAATATACAAGAAAAAACAAACAACCCCATCAAAAAGTGGGCAAAGGATATGAACAGACATTTCTCAAAGACATTCATACAGCCAACAGACACATGAAAAAATGCTCATCATCACTCGCCATCAGAAATGCAAATCAAAACCACAATGAGATACCATCTCACACCAGTTAGAATAGCCATCATTAAAAATCAGGAAACAACAGGTGTTGGAAGGATGTGGAGAAATAGGAACACTTTTACACTGTTGGTGGGATTGTAAACTAGTTCAACCATTATGGAAAACAGTATGGCGATTCCTCAAGGATCTAGAACTAGATGTACCATATGACCCAGCCATCCCACTACTGGGTATATACCCAAAGGATTATAAATTATTCTACTACAAAGACACATGCACACGTATGTTTATTGCGGCACTATTCACAATAGCAAAGACTTGGAATCAACAAATGTCCATCTGTGACAGACTGGATTAAGAAAATGTGGCACATATACACCATGGAATACTATGCAGCCATAAAAGGATGAGTTTGCGTCCTTTGTAGGGACATGGATGCAGCTGGAAACCATCATTCTTAGCAAACTATCACAAGAAGAAAACCAAACACGCATGTTCTCACTCATAGGTGGGAACTGAACAATGAGATCACTTGGACTCGGGAAGGGAACATCACACACTGGGCTTATCATGGGGGAGGGGAGGGAGGGATTGCATTGGGAGTTATACCTGATATAAATGATGAATTGATGGGTGCTGACGACGAGTTGATGGGTGCAGCACACCAACATAACACAAGTATACATATGTAACAAACCTGCACGTTATGCACATGTACCCTAGAACTTAAAGTATAATAAAAAAAAAAAAATAAAAAAAAAGAATATAAAGAAATGAGAGATCTTTGCATCACATCAGGGATTTGGTCTAAATATACTTTTTATAGTATTCTGTTTTAATTCAAATGGAGATCAAATGAGTGCAGGAGAACATGTTCTGCTAGGAAAAATGGTGTTCTCAAAGGAATGAACAACTCACATTACCTCTGGAAATTCACTGTAAAGATGAATGATCTCTTTGTGGGCAGCAAGAATCTCCTGCAAACCTGAAAATTCTTCAGGTTCCTGAAAAAAGTCAAACGTGAAAGGAAAGAATCCATTCTCTCAAATATGAGTAAAGTCAGGTATATCCTTTGAATGGATTGAAAGAAATATCCTCTCAAATTCACCAAAACAGTGCTTACTCTCCTCCTTGATAGATCATGTAACTCTGAGACAATGTCACATATAACAGAACAACTGGATTCAAGTTTTTGTCTAGGATTTAACTTTAAGGCTTCAGATGTGCTCTAAAAAAATGAGACTTGAAGAGCTAAGAAGTGTGTTGTTTTCTGCTAATTCTTTCAAGCTATACAGTGTAACAAAAATTAGATGAATGCTGCCGAAGAAGCAAATAAATTTCCCTCTAAAACTCTTCAGTGTATATATTCTGGATATTCATTTTTCATTGGCTCAGACAACATTTCCTGCTTCAGTGATTAGCATGTCATTCAGAAAGAATGGTTATAATGTTAGAAAAAATATTCTGGAAGCTTCACAAGATTTCACATTTGTGAAGAAAGTCTGAGATTCTATGTTTTGGAAGTACAGTGTTAATCAATTAAAACATGTTCACAAACTGAAAATTTTTCCAGATCTCAATACAGACAGGTTTGAAAACTGCTTCTGAAGAAAGAAATGTAACTGAAGAGATACACAAAGAGTTTCTCAGACAGTTTTTAGATATGACTGATGGTGCTCTTGCACTCAGCTTCAAATGCAAAGCTTTATCCAAACAGATAATAATGTACAGTATCATGTAACTGTACAGACACTAGATCTGAGAAAGGTTTTCAACAGTTTTCTATACCTGTGGATGATCCTTTGTCACCATAGTCTTCATTCCTGGTTAAAAATATCTCAGATTCTAAAGTGCTTCTAAAACTGCACCATGATTTTCTCACATAGATGAATTTACATATACATGGGAAGTTGGAACAGAAATATACTTGATCAGTTTGAATAACATCACCTCCTTGGTGAAATGCAAAATATCCTGATTAAAAGAAAAGTGCAGAAAACTGCTCCATGGGAAGCAATCATGTATCAGATGAATTCAACAAGAAACATATACTGCTCAGAAGAAAATTCCAGTAGTTACCTCTGATATTTACTATTCAAAAAATGTAAGGAATGCACTCTGAAATATCATTGACAAAGAAACAAAGTGGAAACCTGCTCATGTGCATAGATATGTAACTCAGTTCAAAGTTACATATTCAAAGAAAGAGCTTGAAAGAGTCTTTGCCTGAGGATGTGGCGAAAGAACCATAGGATCTAAGAATTTTGAAAAGCAGCCAAGGAAATGTTGTCCGTCAAAAAAATA
This sequence comes from Colobus guereza, assembly GCA_030247045.1. Taxonomy (NCBI): domain Eukaryota; kingdom Metazoa; phylum Chordata; class Mammalia; order Primates; family Cercopithecidae; genus Colobus; species Colobus guereza. Next base: position 16,747 of record DAKLCV010001894.1, read on the forward strand.
GAAGTGATTCTGTGAAGAACTCAAAAATGAAAAGGCAGAAAAAAGCTTCAACATTTATAAGCAATTTCAACATTTGTCACCAATCATGTAGGACATTTAGATTAGGAAAACAGTGTTAGAAATAACTTGAGTAAAACAACATTGTAACTCTCTGAAAAAAATTCACTGGATAGATTTATCAAAGCAATTTCTCTAAAGCTGTTCTTCTCTGTTTTTGTAGAATTTAATCAATCTGGACTCAACTGAATAGCCTACAAATTCCATAACAGATGTTACAAGAAGCTTCTCCATGAATGAGAAATACTGTACTGTGTGAATTCCACTCATGAAATAAATTTCTGAGAAACCTAGTTTTGATTTAATATCCTTTAGAATAAATTTCCATAGGCTTTGAAGTGATAGTACTATCCTTTTATTAAAAACAGTGTTCCGAACGTAGAATAATTATCTGAAATTCTGTGAATATCAATTACAAAACGTATTTCATAAAAGAGTTTTCAAATTTTATATGAGATATTTCCTTTCTCATCATAAGAAGACAAATATTCATTCAACTGCTCTTGAAAAACATTGTTCAGTTCCCACCTATGGTGAGAACATGCGGTGTTTCTCTTCTTGTGATAGTGAAAAGACATTCTCTGAAATTCTGTTGACCTCATCCATGTTTCTTAATCAGTCTGTCACAGATGGACATTTGGGTTGATTCAAGTCTTTGCTATTGTGATAAGCATAACAAAATTTATAATCCATACAGAAGGTAGATACCTCTAGAAGGTTTCTTGGTTGAACTAGTTTACAATCCACCAACAGTGTAAAAGTGTTCTATTTCTCCACATCTCATTTTTAATGATGGCCATTCTAACTGGTGTGAGATGGTATCTCATTGTGGTTTTGATTTGCATTTCTCTGATGGCAGTGATGATGAGCATTTTTCATGTCTGTTGGCTGTATGAATGTCTTCTTTTGAGAAATGTCTGTTCATATCCTTTTTGTAGATTCTGGATATTAGCCCTTTGTCAGAGTAGATTGCAAAATTTTCTCCCATTCTGTAGGTTGCCTGTTCACTCTGATGGTAGTTTCTTTTGCTGTTAATGAGATCCCATTTGTCAATTTTGGCTTTTGCTGCCGTTGCTTTTGGTGTTTTGACATGAAGTCCTTGCCCATGCCTATGTCCTGAACTTCTAGGGTTTTTATGGTATTAGGTCTAACATTTAAGTCTCTAATCCATCTTGAATTAATCTTCGTATAAGGAGTAAGGAAAGGATCCAGTTTCAGCTTTCTACTTATGGCTAGCCAATTTTCCCAGCACCATTTATTAAATCAGGAATCTTTGCAATTTCTCATATCAAGATTGCAATTCGTACCAGTACCATCTATTCTAATTGGTACTTCAGAAAGAAGTGAACTTTAAAGCAGTTTTTTCAATGTTCTGTGAAGCAGATATGGCCATTTTCATCCATGAGCATGGTATGTTCTTCCATTTGTTAGTGTCCTCTTTGATTTCACTGAGCAGTGGTTTGTAGTTCTCCTTGAAGAGGTCCTTTACATCCCTTGTAAGTTGGATTCCTAGGTATTTTATTCTCTTTGAAGCAATTGTGAATGGAAGTTCATTCCTGATTTGGCTCTCTGCTTGTCTGTTACTGGTGTATAAGAATGCTTGCACATTAATTTTGTATCCTGAGACTTTGCTGAATCTTATCACAAATGGGGTTTTCTAAATATACAATCATGTCATCTGCGAACAGGACAATTTCTCTTACCCTTGATTTCTTTCTCTTGCCTGATTGCTAGCAGAACTTCAACACTATGTTGAATAGGAGTGGTGAGAGGGCATCCTGTCTTTGCCAGTTTTCAAAGAATTTTCCAGTTTTGCCCATTCAGTATGATATTAGCTGTGGGTTTGTCATAAATAGCTCTTATTATTTTGAGGTACGTTCCATCAATAGAAGGGCTGTTGAATTTTGTCAAAGCCTCTATTGAGATAATCATGTGGTTCTTGTCTTTGGTTCTGTTTATATGCTGGATTACGTTTATTGATTTGCGAATGTTGAACCACCCACTTGATCAGGGTGGATAAGCTTTTGATGTGCTGCTGAATCCGGTTTGCCAGTATTTTATTGAGGATTTTGCATCGATGTTCATCAGGGATATTGGTCTAAAATTCTCTTTTAGGCTTTGGTATCAGGATGATGTTGGCCTCATAAAATGAGTTAGGAGGATTCCCTCTTTTCTATTGATTGGAAAGTTTAAAGAAGAATGCCTCTGGTAGAATTCAGCTGTGAATCCGTCTGGTCCTGGACTTTTTGGTGGGCAGGCTATTAATTGTTGCCTCAATTTCCAGCCTGCTATTGTCCTGGTTTAGTCTTGGGAGAGTGTAAGTGTCAGGAAATTATCCATTTCTTCTAAATTTTCTAGTTGATTTGCGTAGAGTATTCTCTGATGGTAGTTTGTATTTCTGTGGGTGGTTATCATTTTATTGCATCTATTTGATTCCTCTCTTTAGTCTTGCTAGCGGTCTGTCAATTTTGTTGATCTTTTCAAAAACCAACTCCTGGATTCATTGATTTTTGGAGGGTTTTGTGTTTCTATCTCCTTCAGTTCTGCTCTGATCTTAGTTATTTCTTGCCTTCTGCAGCAAGTGTTTCACCAGACATGCTGGGTGGACCTCAAGCAATTCAAGACTATGGCTGAGCTGAATCAGTCAAAGGAAATAGTCCTCAATGCAAAAGAAGAAAGTTTGATTGCACTGTGGTCTGAAGAGGGCTAATTTCTCCAGAATCTACAGAGAACTCAAAGAATATACAGTGTTGATTTGGGGTGGAGAGTTCTATAGATGTCTATCAGGTCTGCTTGGTGCAGAGATGAGTTCAATTCCTGGATATCCTTGTTAACTTTCTGTCTCGTTGATCTGTCTAATGTTGAGGAGAGAAATTGCTCACACTGTTTGGAACTCTGAGGATATCATGAAGGAGTTTCTCCCCAACCACTCTTTTGATCTTTGATGGTTTAAAGTCTATTTTATCAGAGACACTAATTTGCTTGGTAGATCTTCCTCCATCCCTTTATTTTGAGCCTATGAGATGGGTCTCCTGAATACAGCAGACTGATGGGTCTGTGTCTTTTAATTGGAGCATTTAGTCCATTAACATTTAAGGTTAATATCATCGGAAAGTTATTTTGCTCATTAGTTGATTTACATTTGGCTTGTTTTGCAATGGCTGGTACGGTTGTTCCTTTCCATGTTTAGGGCTTCCTTCAGGGTCTCTTGTAAGGCAGGCCTGGTGGTGACAAAATCTCTAAGCATTTGCTTATCTGTAAAGTTTTATTTCTCCTTCACTGATGAAACTTAGTTTGGCTGGATATGAAATTCTGGGTTTAAATTCTTTTCTTTAAGAACGTTGAATATTGGCACTCTCTTCTGGCTGTTAGTCTGATGGGCTTCCCTTTGTGGGTAACCCGACCTTTCTCTCTGGCTGCCCTTAAGATTTTTCCTTCATTTCAACTTTGGTGAATCTGGCAATTATGTGTCTTGGGTTGCCCTTCTGGAGGAGTATCTTTGTGGCGTTCTCTGTATTTCCTGAATTTGAATGTTGGCCTGCCCTACTAGGTTGGGAAGTTCTCCTGGATGATATCCTGAAGAGTGTTTTCCAACTTGTTTCCATTCTCCCCTCACTTTCAGGCACCCCAATCAGGCAGATTTGGTCTTTTACATAATCCCATACTTCTTGCAGGCTTTGTTCATTTCTTTTCTTCTTTTTCTTTTGGTTTCTCTTCTCGCTTCATTTCATTCATTTGATCCTCAATCGCTGATACTCTTTCTTCCAGTTGATGGTCGGTTACTGAAGCTTGTGCATTTGTCACGTATTTCTCGTGTCATGGTTTTCATCTCTGTCATGTCGTTTATGACCTTCTCTGCATTAATTAGTCTAGCTGTCAATTCTTCACTCTTTTCAAGATTTTTAGTTTCTTTGTAATTCCTCCTTTAGCTCTGAGAAGTTTGATGGACTGAGCCTTCTTCTCTCTTCTCATCAAAGTCATTCTCTGACCAGCTTTGATCCGTTGCTGGCGATGGGCTGCGCTCCTTTGCAGGGGAGATCGCTCTTATTTTTCTGCTTTTCCCCATCTTTGTGGTTTTATCTGTCTCTGGTCTTTGATGATGGTGATGCACTGATGGGGTTTTGGTATAGGTGTCCTTCCTGTTTGATAGTTTTCCTTCTGCCAGTCAGAACCCTCAAAAATCAATGAATCCAGGGTTGGTTTTGAAAGATCAACAAAATTGACAGACCGCTAGCAAGACTAATAAAGAAGAAAAGAGAGAATCAAATAGATGCAATAAAAAATGATAAAGGATATCACCACCGACCCCACAGAAATACAAACTACCATCAGAATACTATAAACACCTCTCAAATCAACTAGAAAATTTAGAAGAAATGGATAATTTCCTGGACACTTACACTCTCCCAAGACTAAACCAGGAAGAAGTTGAATCCTGAATAGACCAATAGCAGGCTCTGAAATTGAGGCAACAATTAATAGCCTGCCCACCAAAAAGTCCAGGACCAGACGGATTCACAGCTGAATTCTACCAGAGGTACAAGGAGGAGCTGGTACCATTCCTTCTGAAACTATTCCAATCAATAGAAAAAAGAATCCTCCTAACTCATTTATGAGGCCAACATCATCCTGATACCAAAAGCCTGGCAGAGACACAACAAAAAGAGAATTTTAGACCAATATCCCTGATGAACATCGATGCAAAATCCTCAATAAAATACTGGCAAACCGGATTCAGCAGCACATCAAAAAGCTTATCCACCCTGATCAAGTGGGCTTCATCCCTGGGATGCAAGGCTGGTTCAACATTCGCAAATCAATAAGCGTAATCCAGCATATAAACAGAACCAAAGACAAGAACCATGATTATCTCAATAGATGCAGAAAAAGGCTTTTGACAAAATTCAACAGCCCTTCATGCTAAAAGCACTCAATAAATTTGGTATTGATGGAACGTACCTCAAAATAATAAGAGCTATTTATGACAAACCCACAGCTAATATCATACTGAATGGGCAAAACTGGAAAAATTCCTTTGAAAACTGGCACAAGACAGGGATGCCCTCTCTCACCACTCCTATTCAACATAGTGTTGGAAGTTCTGGCTAGGGCAATCAGGCAGAGAAAGAAATCAAGGGTATTCAGTTAGGAAAGAAGAAGTCAAATTGTCCCTGTTGCAGATGACATGATTGTATATTTAGAAAACCCCATTGTCTCAGCCCAAAATCTCCTTAAGCTGATAAGCAACTTCAGCAAAGTCTCAGGATACAAAATTAATGTGCAAAATCACAAGCATTCTTATACACCAGTAACAGACAAGCAGAGAGCCAAATCAGGAATGAACTTCCATTCACAATTGCTTCAAAGAGAATAAAATACCTAGAATCCAACTTACAAGGGATGTAAAGGACCTCTTCAAGGAGAACTACAAACCACTGCTCAGTGAAATCAAAGGACACTAACAAATGGAAGAACATACCATGCTCATGGATAGGAAGAATCAATATCGTGAAAATGGCCATACTGCCCAAGGTTATTTATAGATTCAATGCCATCCCATCAAGCTACCAATGAGTTTCTTCACAGAATTGGAAAAAACTGCTTTAAAGTTCATATGGAACCAAAAAGAGCCGCATTGCCAAGACAATCCTAAGTCAAAGGACAAAGCTGGGCGTCACGCTACCTGACTTCAAACTATACTACAAGGCTACAGTAACCAAAACAGCATGGTACTGGTACCAAAACAGAGCTATAGACCAATGGAACAGAACAGAGTCCTCAGAAATAATACCACACATCTACAGCCGTCTGATCTTTGATAAACCTGAGAGAAACAAGAAATGGGAAAAGTTCCCTATTTAATAAATGGTGCTGGGAAAATTGGCTAGCCATAAGTAGAAAGCTGAAACTGGATCCTTTCCTTACTCCTTATACGAAGATTAATTCAAGATGGATTAGAGACTTAAATGTTAGACCTAATACCATAAAACCCTAGAAGAAAATCTAGGTAGTACCATTCAGGACATAGGCATGGGCAAGGACTTCATGTCTAAAACACCAAAAAGCAACAGCAGCAAAAGCCAAAATTGACAAATGGGATCTCATTAAACTAAAGAGCTTCTGCACAGCAAAAGAAACTACCATCAGAGTGAACAGGCAACCTACAGAATGGGAGAAAATTTTTGCAATCTCGTCTGACAAGGGCTAATATCCAGAATCTACAAAGAACTCAAACAAATATACAAGAAAAAACAAACAACCCCATCAAAAAGTGGGCAAAGGATATGAACAGACATTTCTCAAAAGAGACATTCATACAGCCAACAGACACATGAAAAAATGCTCATCATCACTCGCCATCAGAGAAATGCAAATCAAAACCACAATGAGATACCATCTCACACCAGTTAGAATGGCCATCATTAAAAATCAGGAAACAACAGGTGTTGGAAGGATGTGGAGAAATAGGAACACTTTTACACTGTTGGTGGGATTGTAAACTAGTTCAACCATTATGGAAAACAGTATGGCGATTCCTCAAGGATCTAGAACTAGATGTACCATATGACCCAACCATCCCACTACTGGGTATATACCCAAAGGATTATAAATTATTCTACTACAAAGACACATGCACACGTATGTTTATTGCGGCACTATTCACAATAGCAAGACTTGGAATCAACCCAAATGTCCATCTGTGACAGACTGGATTAAGAAAATGTACATATACACCATGGAATACTATGCAGCCATAAAAGGATGAGTTTGCGTCCTTTGTAGGGACATGGATGCAGCTGAAACCATTCTTAGCAAACTATCACAGAAAACCAAACACCGCATGTTCTCACTCATAGGTGGGAACTGAACAATGAGATCACTTGGACTCGGGAAGGGGAACATCACACACTGGGCTTATCATGGGAGGGAGGGAGGGATTGCATTGGGGGTTATACCTGATATAAATGATGAATTGATGGGTGCTGACGAGTGATGGGTGCAGCACCAACATTACTGAAATATACATATGTAACAAACCTGCGTTGTGCACATGTGCCCTAGAACTTAAAGTATAATAAAAAAATAAAATGTAGAAAAAAGATATACCCTCTTATGATCTTGACCTGGGAAACAAGATGAGGAAAAGGATTCTATTTAATGATCAATGGTAGATTGTGAAATGGATCCTTGCCTTACTCCTTTGAAGATTACAAGATATTGACTTAGTGACCTCATAAAAACCTGTGTGTACCATTCCAACATCATGGGCAAAGTCCATTCTAAAACACCAAAAGCAATGGCTCGAAATTGACAAATGGGATCTAATTAAACTAAGAGCTTCTGCACAACAAGAAACTCCCATCAGAGTGAACAGGCAACCTACAGAATGGGAGAAAATTTTTGCATCTACTCATCTGACAAAGGGCTAATATCCAGAACTACAAAAGAATCAAACAAATTTACAAAGAAAATAAAAAACAACCCCATCAAAAAGTGGGCAAGAGGATATGAACAGACATTTCTCAAAGACATTCATACAGCCAACAGACACATGAATAAATGCTCATCATCTTAGCCATCAATGCAAATCAAAACCACAAGAGATACCATCTACCAGTTAGAATCCATCATTAAAAGTCAGAAACAACAGGTGTTGGAGAGGCTGTGGAGAAATAAATTTACTTTTACACTGTTGGTGATTGTAAACTAGTTCAACCATTATGAAAACAGTATTCCTCAGGATCTAGAACTAGATGTACCATATGCTCATCCTACTGGGTATATACCCAAAGTTATAAATTATTCTATCAAGACACATCACATATGTTTGTTGTGGCACTATTCACAATGCAAAGACTTGGAATCAGCAAAGTCCATCAGCGACAGACTGGATTAAGAAAATGTGGCACATATACACCATAAATATCCATTGGATAGGTTTAACCTCAACATGGATAGCTGAAACATCATTCACAAACTATCACAAGAAAACCAAACACATGTTCTTTATAACTGAACAATGAGAAACTTGCTCGAGGAACATCACACACCTATCATAGAAAGCGATTTTTGGGTTATACCTGATATAAATGATGAATTGATGGGTGCTGACGAGTTGATGGAGTGAACACCATTAGCAAAGTATACATTTCACTGACGTTATGCACATGTACCCTGCAAAATTATCAATCAATGTATAAAATATAAATTTTTAAACTTCATTGATGAATGAAAAAATTTTAATGTGGATTCTGACAGAATGGAATTTTATTTTGATTCATCAGGTTGGAAATATACTTTGTATCTGAAGGACATTCCAGTTCATAATGTTCAATAAGGAAATAGAATGCCACGATCAAATGAAACAAACTGTGAAAATGATTCATAATGTGGGTTCTTCACAGAATGGAACTTGTCTTTTGATGTGAGGTTGACTATCTTTTTGTAGAATCTACTTAGGGACATTTGTGTGCCATTGAGGCCAAAAGGAGAAATTGAATATCCATAAACTCTAGAAATAAGTTATTGTGAAAATATTTTGTGTTGTGTAGATTCATCTCACAAATGAAATCTGTTTTGATTCACCAGTTGGAAACACTCTTGAAAATCTACAGCCATTTTGAGCCCATCAAGGCCTAAAAATCAAATATCTCCATATAAAAACTAGCACATATCTGGAAAAATGTTTTGTGATTTGTGGATTCATCTCACAGAATGGAACTTCCACTTTGGTTCCAGGTTGAAAATACACTTATCTGTGAAAGGGCATTTTGAGAATCCCATAAGGTAAAATCATTACCTGTGATAAAAACTAAAACCTCAAGATTTTGTGATGTGATTCACTCACAGAATGAATCTGTATTTTTATTTACTAGGTTGCAAACACTCTTTTTTTGTAAAATCTAAGAGGAAATTTCTGTTCACTGAGGGTAATAAGGAAAATCAAATATCACGATAAAACTAGAAGCAAGCTATCTGTAAAAATGCTTTGTGATGGGTGGATTGATCTAACAAAATGGAACTTGCATTTAAATCCAGCAGGTAAACACTCCTTTTGTAAAATCTATGAAAAGATATCTGCCCATTAAAACTAGAGTGACAAAATAGTCTTCATAACAATCTAGAAACAAGCTGTTAAAATGCTTTTGTGATTGTAGATTCATGTCAGAGTAAACCTTCATTTGATACACCATGTTGGAAAGACTCTTTTTGTAGAATCTACAGAGGAATATTTCTGCCATTGAGATCTAAAAGCAATCAAATATCCTTAAAAATTAGAAACAATCTATCTGTGAAAATGTTTTGATGTGTGGATTCATTTCACATGAACTTGCATTTTGATTCTGTTGAAACAATCTTTTCTAGAAGCTACAAAGGGACATTTATGGGCCATTGTGGTTAGCCTATCCCATGACAAAACAAAACAAGCAATCTGTGAAAATGCTTTGGTGGGTTTCTCTAAGAATGGAACCTTTTTTTGTTTACTAGATTCACTCTTGTAGAATATCATGGGTCATTTGATACTATTTAAGCCTATGTAAAAACTAATATCCTGTGATAAAAACTTGAACCAAGGTATATGTGAAAAGCTTTGTGATTCATGGACTCATCTCACAGAATTGAACCTGTTTCTGATTCCTGGGTTGACACTCTTTCCATTAATATCAAGGAATATTTTGAGACAATACATGCCTCTTCGAATATCTGCAATAAAAAAGAAAGCTACCTGAAATATTTTGTGATGTGTGGATTCATCTCAAAGAATGGAACGTTTTTGATTAACAAGTATGGAAACACTCTTTTTTTAGGATTGAACATTTCTGAGCCCTTTGGTGCCCTAAGGTAAATCTATCCTCTATAAAAACTAGGCTATCTGTGAAAATGCTTTGTATGTATGGATTCATCTCAGAATGGAACCTTGTTTCAATTCACCAGTTGAAAACACTCTTTTTAGAATCTATGAAGGGACATTTTGGAGCCCATTGAGGCCTACAGTAAAAACTGAATCCTGTGATAAAAACTGCAAAACATATCTGTAAAATGCTTTGTGTGTCAGTTTATCTCACAGAATGGACACTGTTTCTTTACCAGGTTGAAATATTCTTTTGTGTAATCTACAGGACATTTCTGAATGAAACTGTATTAAAATATCCTGCAATAAAAATAGTTATTTATAAAATGCTTTGTAATAGTGGATTCATCTTAAAGAATGGAACCTGTGTCTTTCACTAGGAAACACTGTTTTTGGTCTTCAGGGACATTTCTGAGCCCAGATGCCTCTAATGAAAATGCAATACCCTGTGATAAAACTGGAAGAATCTATCTGTGAGAATGTTTTGTGATGTGTGGATTCATCTCACAGAATGGAACTTTTTTTTATTCACCAGTTGGAAACACTCTTGTAGAACCTACAAAGGGTCATTTTCAATCTATTGAGACCAACAAGAAAAATTGAATATCCTGCAATAAAACTATAAACACATCTCTGTGAAAATGCTTTATGATGTGTATTCATCTAACAAAATTTTTTTCATTCACCAGTTCACAACACTATTTTGTAGAATTTATAACAAAAGAGCCCATGAGAAAGGAAAATTGAATATCCAATACTAGAAACAAGCAGTTAAAATGCTTTGTGATGTGTGATTTCATCTTACAAAGTTAAACATGTGATTTGACTCACAGGTTCACTCTTTGTAGAATCTATGAGGGAATAATTTGAGCCCATTTGCTACAATTTTGTCAGTGGCTGAAACATCTATATGTGAGTACATTAAAGACTATTAAAAACAGAATATCCCGATAAAACTAGAAAAGAAGCTTTGTGAAAATGCTTGTGATGTGTGGTTTCATCTCACAAGTTAAACCAGTTTTTGATTCAGTTTTAAACACTCTTTTGTAGAATCTCAAAGGAACATTCTGAGACCATTGAGCCTATAGTGAAAAATAAATATCCCCAAAGAAAGAAACCTATGTGAAATGCTTTGTGATGTGGATTCACTCACACAATGAAACCTGTTTTGATTCACCAGATTGGAACACTCTTGTAGAATCTGAAAGGGACATTTTGAGCCATTGAAGCCTATGTGAAAGGAATATCCCATGATAAAAACTAGAAAAGCTATGTGAAAATGCTTCTGATTTATAGATTCGTTTCACAGATAAACTTTTTCACCAGTTGAAAACACTCTTTCTGTGGGATCTAAAGGACATTTCTGAGCCTATTGAAAAAATAGTGAAAAACTGAGATATAAAACTGAAACAAGCTATCTGTGAAACCTTAATGGCGCGGGGAGTTGTTACAAACGAAGAGCGTGGGTGACTCATAAATGAACAGTGCCCAGATACATTTTACCTTTTGATGTTCATTAGACAGCAGCGTATGAAAAACTGACTCTTTTTCTGGACTTTTTTTTTTTGGACGGTGCTTTATGTACAATGGTGAAATCTCAAGTTACGTGGGATTTTGAGACGGGCCCTACAGCCATTTCGACAAAGATGAAATGCACCTACAGGTGGTAGCCAAACATTGAATATCCCAATAAAACTAGAAAATAACAGTTGTGAAATGATTTTGTGATGTGATTCATCTCATAATGGAACCCCATTGAAGAACCCTACTTTTTATTGCCCAGGAGAAGTTGGGGGAAAATCAGACTCGCCTCTTTTATCTAAGGTGTAGTTTCACTTGGACTCAAGGGTGATATTTCTGACCGACCCGTGAAATTAGACCCTAGATATGAGAAAAGTTATGGAAAAATTGGATTCAGTATAACATCAGATGGAAGGTCCCATAAAGTAGAAACTATCTGTTTCTACCAGAAACTTTTTGATATGTGGATTCATCTCAGAGTTAAACTCTTTTTTAGCTTTAGCCCAGTTATTTGCTGAAAACACTTGTTTTGTATTGAATCTGAAGGATGACATCTTCACATTGGGAGGCTGGCATTGAAGCGCTATAACAAAGGCTGTGAATAGATTTCATGGATATCCTGTCGATTAAAATAAAAACTGAAGAATCTATATTTTCTGAAAACACTTTGTGATGTGTTGATTCTCACAGAGTTAAATTTATTGTTTGTTTCATTCGGAGCAGTGATGAATCTTTGAACTAACACCGTTTTTAGTGGAAAATCTATGGGAGCCTGGATTAGCCACATTATTTTTTCAGACTAGCTTCCGCCAAATCCCGTTACTATTTTGTTATTTTAGGGTGAAAACTTAGGAAATATCCTTTGATAAAATATAGAAACAGTTATCTATGCACCTGAGAAAATGCTTTGTGATGTCATTTCATCTCACACACAGAATTAAATTGTCCGGACGACCTGTCATGCAGTTAATTTGATACTAGGCAATCTAACCTAACGTGGATTGTAGAATCTGCAAAGGGGCCGACGATTAATACCGTGGACGCCAAATGGGGATATGAAAGTGGCCCAGCAGTTTCCGATTAAGGTATTCCTTGTCACGAACGGAAATCAAAATCTGAATATCTCTTGGATATAACAAAAACTGGATTTAGGTGCCAAAAATCGTGGCTATTATGGCCCGTGGAAAGTGTTCACTTTGATGCATAGTGAATGCATCTCACAGAGAAACCTTTTTTTTGAACTTTCAGCCTCCCTAAAGTCAGCTGTGGACAAACATGCACTGCTTCATTGGCACTAGAAGCCTTCTATTAATCTGAAGGGATATTTTCGACTCTTTGGGACATCCTCGGGCAGGTTTCTAAGGGCCAGTGATGTGGTACCAAAATACGAGATATCAGATGAGGGAAAAAAAACTAGAAAACAAACATAGCTTTACTGAAAATACGCTCCCCATTGTGATGTGTATTTATCTGAGTTTCAAGTAATGTTCGGGAGCACCCTCCTGGAGCAGTTATGTGATTTACATTCACTTCGGGATGCAAGCCGTGTAGCCCATAAACTACTGTTCCTTTTGTATCTGAATTACCATATTGACAAGCCGGGACATTTTTTTAGGGAGTACCCCAAATAGTGTGATTGTAAGGTAGTGACCCTATGTTAACTAGAAAAAGATATATCCTCGGGCAATAAAAACTGGAAAAAACTTTGTCAAATGCTTTTTGTGATGTGTGATTCATCTCACAGATAAAATTCTTTTTAATTCACAGCAAAGAGTCTTTGAAACACTGTTTTGTAGAATCTGAGGGACATTTTGAGCACAATTGCAGGGTTTGAGGATTAGGCCCGTAGGGGTGAAATGGGCCTCTGAGGTTCGAAACTGATATCTGGTTCATGGGTTCTTGCAGTTCTGTTAAAAACATGTTAAAACAAAACAGGAAGGAAGCTTCACGAATTTTTTTAGAAGGTTGAACTCATAGTTGTTTTGATGTGAGGATTCATTTCACAGTTACATACTTTTTGGTTTTGCTCAAAGTTTTCAGGCATGGGTCAGCGTCAGTGTCAGGAGCCATACAACACTTTTTGTACAGAAATGCTACAAATCTGCACCTATATTTGAGACATCTCACGTATTTTTGAAGCCACTGCTTTTATCCAGCGTGTTTCCACATAAAGAATATCCCACAATAAAACTAGAAAAAAGCCTTCCGTTCAAGAAAAGCTCTTTTCAGATGGCCTGTATTGACTGAGCCGAAATATTACATGTGTGCCATGATGAGTTACCTCATACCTCAATTGCATTACATCCCACATACGTGGCCTACTTGGAGCAAAAATTCGGGCGTTTCGGGTACTGTTTGGGAGTGTGCTAACACTCTTTTCGTTCCCCGTCAAGAATGACCCAAGTAAATAATGGTGCACAGCTGGGAGTGGGAACACATCCTAAGCCTACCTACTCCCATAAACGTAAATTCAGGACGCCTATGGGTGGGTAGCCATGGGGTCCTAGCAAAAACACTTTCTAGTAAAATTTTGGACGTAGGTGAAAGAAAATCAGACACTTCATACAAGTGGTGACTGTGCAGATGGTCTGAAAACATCCTTGTCTTAAGCAACAGATAGTTAAATCAGAATAAAACTGACTCTAGAAAGAAAAGCTTTTGTTCATCTCAGGTCCATCTGGGGTGACACTGGCTAACTGCAGCATTGCCTATTTATTCAGAAGTGGGTAATGAAACTGCATAGTGTCTGGAAGCCGAAGATCAGTGAATTTGGGACTAACATCCTGACTCGAAGGGTTTTTTACCATCATTCTTGAAAAAAGGAAATTTATCCTCGGAGGAAGATTTATAACTATCTGCAGGCAGAAAGGGATAGGCAAAGGGTTTTTCTCCCTGGAAAGTTTATTTTGCAATATAGAAGGCTACTTCTGTGTGATGTAAATTCACCTTTTTACCAGACAAAAGAGTCATTTAGTGGGCCCTAGAAATCTTTGAAACATGATAGGGTGGAGTCTTACATCAGGTTGAACCAAACCGTCTGATCTTGGAGAACAGTTTTTTAGACAGGGGATTACATGTTCCCGTAGTCGCTTTTCACAAGCTTGGTTCGAAGGGATAAGAAGAGACGATTCTTGTGATAGCCTATTGCTGGCACAAGGGGAATGATGGTGCTTCGAATAGCGCTGGCAAAACTTAATGTTAACCAGATGAAGTCCGTTTTGTTCAGAAAAAACTAGGATCTGACGGAGAAACTCATCCTGAGATTTATCCATGTCGAGATAAAGTAATGGTTCTGACAGAAGCATCATAGTGCACTGCATTCATTACCCTGATGCCGAAATGACAGTCTTTTATTTGTTTAGGTCATCTCCGAAAACACTCTTTTCTTAAAAATAACCACAGAACCTCACTGTCAGGAGGTCCCAATTTGATTATTTCAGTCTGTTTGATCATGTTTAATAAGGGTATTGATATAAAAATACAAGAAAAAGTTTTACACTTACAGAGTTACCTAGGATGGTTAATGCCAGAAATAAAAAGAATAGCAATGCATCACTCTAAAACTTAAACATATGTAATTCTGGGTACATCTGCAATGTGTCAGAAGGTCAGGTGTTCTTAATCCAGTCTGTATTACTGAATTAATTTATAATCCTTTGGAATAGTACAACAAATATACTGCAAGCGGAGTAGAAATCTTTTAGCAGTAAAGACCTTTACCTGATTTTCCTGGATAGTATATCAGTTTATGGCTGGGATAGACTAAGCTTCTAGTAGCTGTAATCAATCTAGCAAAATCACTACTAAGTGAGGCTAAAATACCCTGGTAACAAATGTGCACATTGGGGTGTTCTAATTCCATAATGGTTGAACTGACTCTTTAAGAAGTATCTTCACCTGAACAGTAAGTCCAAAAGTGTTCCAGTTGTGGCTTTCTCAAACAAAAACATGGGTGATCCTCAAATATCTCTGCCAGTAGGGGAAACTTTACTTTTGCTGGAGCTATTTTGATAGTACCGGCTGATCCAATTTTTAATGATAAGCCACATCGAACCCTTTCTAGACAAAAACAGTTTGAATTTGTACGAGATGTTGTACATCTCAGTGCATTATGCTACTACCCATGAAAGAAAATTTGATTTGCATTTCTCGTTAGATGCTGCCCTCTAGGTATCTGATGCACAGGGGCAGGGAATTTAGTTTAGCATCAAGCCTGCTGTAATCAGGTTTCAATCCGTACTTGGGGAGGATAGAAAAGAAGCTTTCTCAAAACTCTTGTTTGAGAAATGTCTGTTCATACCTCCTGCAAAGGATCATTACTGCCAGGGAAGCACTTTAGTTTTGATCTGAGACAGCGTACTGAGCACCCTTTAGAGCATGCAGTAATACACGTTGTTCTTGACCACAAACATAAAGCTCAAATCCCAAGGTAAATCCTAGCAATTGAGTATTCTAAATTGTAGAAGACTTGAATGCCTTGTAAGGATAATAGCACACATCCTGGTAAAAGTTGTGGCCAGACTTTGCGAGGGGGTTGAAGTGAAATAAATGGGGCACCATCTCAAATTTTCTGCGCAGCCTCACTGTATAGATGCTTCAGTAAACTACTGTTGTCATTCCTCGAAGGTCCCAAGGTTTCTTTTATACGTTAGATCTGGGAATCCGGTCCCGCAAAGCTCTCTAAATACTTACGTCTGATTAACAATCGTATCGGTATACCATCCATCGTTGTACCGAGGAAATTTAAGCGGGAAAACGTTTTGCTGGAAGCTTCTAATGGGTGCGTGATTTGGCATCATGCATACTTTGAATCTTAATGTCGAAGTAGTTTAATTGACTAGGGTCAAAAGGATGTACACACTAAGCCCTACAGCCCCTAGAAACATAGAGTTACCCTAAAGTACTACCTAGGGAAGGATACTCATTCATTCCACGAAAGCAATATAAAACTTCTTGATTCACAAAAAGGTAAAGTACTGCCAACCCCTTTTGGTCAAATTTAATGGAGCGGAATTACTATAGCACACGGTTTCAATGGGCAGTGGCTTGCTAGAATCCTGAAATCGTAATGCAAATGCTACAATTTCTTGTGGCGCACTCGGAGCGTATAAGGACGAAACTTACCTTCCCATTAGCTGTGGGCACATACACTGAGTGACTTAAAAGCCTAAAGGGAAACTTCTTTCAAGGGCGTGTGTATTTGGGGCTTCACAATTGGCTAGATGGCTACCCTTTTCACTTCCACAGACACCAGTTTGGTAAAATTAGATTACGCAACTAGCTCACCTGCATGTTTTGCATTATGGCTACACCGAATCCAGTGTTGTACCACTCCGGTTCAGGTTCGCCGAAGCATTCAAAAAACATTTGCTAAGAAACTTGCAAAATCAAATGTCACTACTCACGAAAAGCATATGAGATAGTAGTCAAAGAACTTTCAAAAATTGACATGGAAGGTAGCTGGCGCTAGCAAGCTAGCAGTCATGTATCAATCTGACAGAGGTCAAAGATTAAACATTTAAACTAATCTTCATTTCTTTTTCTTCCAACCCTTTTTTTTTTACCCTACCATTTTATGCCTTTTTTATTATACTTTAAGTTCTAGGGTACATGTGCATAACTGCAGGTTTGTTACATATGTATACTTGTGCAATGTTGGTGTGCTACCCATCAACTCGTCAGCACCATCAATTCATCATTTATATCAGGTATAACTCCCCAAGAATCCCTCCCCTCCCCTCCATGATAAAGTGTGTGATGTTTCCCAAGTCAAGTGATCTCATCAGTTCCACCTATGAGAGAACATGCGTGTTTGGTTTCTCTTCTTGTGATAGTTTGCTAAGAATGATGGTTTCCAGCTGCATCCATGTCCCTAAGGACGCAAACTCATCCTTTTTTATGGCTGCATAGTATTCCATGGTGTATATATTTCTTAATCCAGTCTGTCACAGATGGACATTTGGGTTGATTCAAGTCTTTGCTATTGTGAATAGTGCTGCAATAAACATACGTGTGCATGTGTCTTTGGTAGAATAATTTATAATCCTTTGGGTATATACCCAGTAGTGGGATGGCTGGGTCATATGGTACATCTAGTTCTAGATCCTTGAGGAATGCCATACTGTTTTCCATAATGGTTGAACTAGTTTACAATCCCACCAACAGTGTAAAGTGTTCCTATTTCTCCACATCCTCTCAACACTTGTTGTTTCCTGATTTTTTAATGATGGCCATTCTAACTGGTGTGAGATGGTATCTCATTGTGGTTTTGATTTGCATTTCTCTGATGGCGAGTGATGATGAGCATTTTCATGTGTCTGTTGGCTGTATGAATGTCTTCTTTTGAGAAATGTCTGTTCATATCCTTTTACTTTTGATGGGGTTGTTTGTTTTCTTGTATATTTGTTTGAGTTCTTTGTAGATTCTGGATATTAGCCCTTTGTCAGACAGTAGATTGCAAAAATTTTCTCCCATTCTGTGGTTGCCTGTTCACTCTGATGGTAGTTTCTTTTGCTGTGCAGAAGCTCTTTAGTTTAATGAGATCCCATTTGTCAATTTTGGCTTTTGCTGCCGTTGCTTTTGGTGTTTTAGACATGAAGTCCTTGCCCATGCCTATGTCCTGAATGGTACTACCTAGATTTTCTTCTAGGGTTTTATGGTAAGGTCTAACATTTAAGTCTCTAATCCATCTTGAATTAATCTTCGTATAAGGAGTAAGGAAAGGATCCAGTTTCAGCTTTCTACTTATGGCTAGCCAATTTTCCCATTTATTAAATAGGAATCCTTTCCCCATTTCTTGTTTCTCTCAGGTTTATCAAAGATCAGACGGCTGTAGATGTGTGGTATTATTTCTGAGGACTCTGTTCTGTTCCATTGGTCTATAGCTCTGTTTTGGTACCAGTACCATGCTGTTTTGGTTACTGTAGCCTTGTAGTATAGTTTGAAGTCAGGTAGCGTGAGCCTCCAGCTTTGTCCTTTTGACTTAGGATTGTCTTGGCAGGCTCTTTTGGTTCCATATGAACTTTAAAGCAGTTTTTCCAATTCTGTGAAGAAACTCATTGGTAACTTGATGGGGATGGCATTGAATCTATAGATAACCTTGGGCAGTATGGCCATTTCACGATATTGATTCTTCCTAATGAGCATGGTATGTTCTTCCATTTGTTAGTGTCCTCTTTGATTTCACTGAGCAGTGGTTTGTAGTTCTCCTTGAAGAGGTCCTTTACATCCCTTGTAAGTTGGATTCCTAGGTATTTTATTCTCTTTGAAGCAATTGTGAATGAGTTCATTCCTGATTTGGCTCTCTGCTTGTCTGTTACTGGTGTATAAGAATGCTTGTGATTTTTCATTAATTTTGTATCCTGAGACTTTGCTGAAGTTGCTTATCAGCTTAAGGAGATTTTGGGCTGAGACAATGGGGTTTCTAAATATACAATCATGTCATCTGCGAACAGGGACAATTTGACTTCTTCTTTCTAACTGAATACCCTTGATTTCTTTCTCTTGCCTGATTGCTAGCCAGAACTTCCAACACTATGTTGAATAGGAGTGGTGAGAGGCATCCTGTCTTATACCAGTTTTCAAAGGAATTTTCAGTTTTGCCCATTCAGTATGAAGCTGTGGGTTTGTCATAAATAGCTCTTATTATTTTGAGTCGTTCCATCAATACCAGTTTATTGCGAGCATGAAGGGCTGTTGAATTTTGTCAAAGCCTTTCTGCATCTATTGAGATAATCAGTGGTTCTTGTCTTTGGTTCTGTTTATATGCTGGATTACGAGATTTGCTGGACCAGCCTTGCATCCCAGGATGAAACCCACTTGATCAGTGGATAAGCTTTTGATGTGCTGCTGAATCCGGGCCAGTATTTTATTGAGGAGCATCGATGTTCATCAGGATATTGGTCTAAATTCTCCAGTGTCTCTGCCAGGCTTTGGTATCAGGATGATGTTGGCCTCATAAAATGAGTTAGGAGGATTCCCTCCATTGATTGGAATAGTTTCAGAAGGAATGGTACAAACTCCTTGTACCTCTGGTAGAATTCAGCTGTGAATCCGTCTGGTCCTGGACTGGTGGGCAGGCTATTAAGTTGCCTCAATTTCAGAGCCTGCTATTGGTCTATTCAGAGCAACTTCTCCTGGTTTAGTCTGGGAGTGTAAGTGTCAGAGATCCACCACTAGTTGATTTGCGTAAAGGTGAGTACATCTGAGGAGGTATCTGTGGGTCGGTGGTACACCCTTTATCATAGCATCTATTCTCTCTGATACTTCTGAGGCTGCGGTCTGAGTGGACCTCAAGCAA
Source organism: Colobus guereza (assembly GCA_030247045.1). NCBI lineage: Eukaryota > Metazoa > Chordata > Mammalia > Primates > Cercopithecidae > Colobus > Colobus guereza. Next base: position 36,477 of record DAKLCV010001894.1, read on the forward strand.
TCTCCAACAGACCTATAGCTGAGGGTTCTGACTGGCAGAAGGAAAACTATCAAACAGGAAGGACACCTATACCAAAACCCCATCAGTGCGTCACCATCATCAAAGACCAGAGACAGATAAAACCACAAAGATGGGGAAAAAGCAGGGCAGAAAAGCTGGGAATTCAAAAAATAAGCGCATCTCCCCTGCAAGGAGCGCAGCCCATCGCCAACAACGGATCAAAGCTGGTCAGAGAATGACTTTGATGAGAAGAGAAGAAGGCTTCAGTCCATCAAACTTCTCAGAGCTAAAGGAGGAATTACGTACCCAGCGCAAAACGAAAATCTTGAAAAAAAGTGGAAGAATTGACAGCTAGACTAATTAATGCAGAGAAGGTCATAAACGACATGACAGAGATGAAAACCATGACACAGAAATACGTGACAAATGCACAAGCTTCAGTAACCGACTCGATCAACTGGAAGAAAAGTATCAGCGATTGAGGATCAAATGAATGAAATGAAGCGAGAAGAGAAACCAAAAGAAAAAGAAGAAAAAGAAATGAACAAAGCCTGCAAGAAGTATGGGATTATGTAAAAGACCAAATCTACGTCTGATTGGGGTGCCTGAAAGTGAGGGAGAATGGAAACAAGTTGGAAAACACTCTTCAGGATATCATCCAGGAGAACTTCCCCAACCTAGTAGGGCAGGCCAACATTCAAATTCAGGAAATACAGAGAATACAAAGATACTCCTCCAGAAGGGCAACTCCAAGACACATAATTGCCAGATTCACCAAAGTTGAAATGAAGGAAAAAATCTTAAGGGCAGCCAGAGAAAGGTCAGGTTACCCACAAAGGAAGCCCATCAGACTAACAGCAGATCTCTCGGCAGAAACTCTACAAGCCAGAAGAGAGTGGGGCCAATATTCAACGTTCTTAAAGAAAAGAATTTTAAACCCAGAATTTCATATCCAGCCAAACTAAGTTTCATCAGTGAAGGAGAAATAAAATCCTTTACAGATAAGCAAATGCTTAGAGATTTTGTCACCACCAGGCCTGCCTTACAAGAGACCCTGAAGGAAGCCCTAAACATGGAAAGGAACAACGGTACCAGCCATTGCAAAAACAAGCCAAAATGTAAATCAACTAATGAGCAAAATAACCAGTTAATATCATAATGGCAGGATTAAGTTCACACATAACAATATTAACCTTAAATGTTAATGGACTAAATGCTCCAATTAAAGACACAGACTGGCAAACTGGATCAAGCGTCAAGACCCATCAGTCTGCTGTATTCAGGAGACCCATCTCACATGCAGAGACATACATAGGCTCAAAATAAAGGGATGGAGGAAGATCTACCAAGCAAATGGAGAACAAAAAAAGCAGGGGTTGCAATCCTAGTCTCTGATAAAATAGACTTTAAACCATCAAAGATCAAAAGAGACAAAGAAGGCCATTACATAATGGTAAAGGGATCAATTCAACAGGAAGAGCTAACTATCCTAAATATATATGCACCCAATACAGGAGCACCCAGATTCATAAAGCAAGTCCTTGGAGACTTACAAAGAGACTTAGACTCCCATACAATAATAATGGGAGACTTCAACACTCCACTGTCAACATTAGACAGATCAACGAGACAGAAAGTTAACAAGGATATCCAGGAATTGAACTCATCTCTGCACCAAGCAGACCTGATGAACATCTATAGAACTCTCCACCCCAAATCAACAGAATATACATTCTTCTCAGCACCACATCGCACTTATTCCAAAATTGACCACATAATTGGAAGTAAAGCACTCCTCAGCAAATGTAAAAGAACAGAAATTATAACAAACTGTCTCTCAGACCACAGTGCAATCAAACTAGAACTCAGGACTAAACTCAATCAAAACCGCTCAACTACATGGAAACTGAACAACCTGCTCCTGAATGACTACTGGGTACATAACGAAATGAAAGCAGAAATAAAGATGTTCTTTGAAACCAATGAGAACAAAGATACAACATACCAGAATCTCTGGGACACATTTAAAGCAGTGTGTAGAGGAAATTTATAGCACTAAATGCCCACAAGAGAAAGCAGGAAAGATCTAAAATTGACACTCTAACATCACAATTAAAGAACTAGAGGAAGAGCAAACACACTCAAAAGCTAGCAGAAGGCAAGAAATAACTAAGATCAGAGCAGAACTGAAGGAGATAGAAACACAAAAACCCTCAAAAATCAATGAATCCAGGAGTTGGTTTTGAAAAGATCAACAAAATTGACAGACCGCTAGCAAGACTAATAAAGAAGAAAGAGAGGAATCAAATAGATGCAATAAAAAATGATAAAGGGATATCACCACCGACCCCACAGAAATACAAACTACCATCAGAGAATACTATAAACACCTCGCAAATCAACTAGAAAATTTAGAAGAAATGGATAATTTCCTGGACACTTACACTCTCCCAAGACTAAACCAGGAAGAAGTTGAATCCCTGAATAGACCAATAGCAGGCTCTGAAATTGAGGCAACAATTAATAGCCTACCCACCAAAAAGTCCAGGACCAGACGGATTCACAGCTGAATTCTACCAGAGGTACAAGGAGGAGCTGGTACCATTCCTTCTGAAACTATTCCAATCAATAGAAAAAGAGAATCCTCCTAACTCATTTATGAGGCCAACATCATCCTGATACCAAAGCCTGGCAGAGACACAACAAAAAAGAATTTTAGACCAATATCCCTGATGAACATCGATGCAAAATCCTCAATAAAATACTGGCAAACCGGATTCAGCAGCACATCAAAAAGCTTATCCACCCTGATCAAGTGGGCTTCATCCCTGGGATGCAAGGCTGGTTCAACATTCGCAAATCAATAAAGCGTAATCCAGCATATAAACAGAACCAAAGACAAGAACCACATGATTATCTCAATAGATGCAGAAAAGGCTTTTGACAAAATTCAACAGCCCTTCATGCTAAAACGCTCAATAAATTCGGTATTGATGGAACGTACCTCAAAATAATAAGAGCTATTTATGACAAACCCACAGCTAATATCATACTGAATGGGCAAAAACTGGAAAAATTCCTTTGAAAACTGGCACAAGACAGGGATGCCCTCTCTCACCACTCCTATTCAACATAGTGTTGGAAGTTCTGGCTAGGGCAATCAGGCAAGAGAAATCAAGGGTATTCAGTTAGGAAAAGAAGAAGTCAAATTGTCCCTGTTGCAGATGACATGATTGTATATTTAGAAAACCCCATTGTCTCAGCCCAAAATCTCCTTAAGCTGATAAGCAACTTCAGCAAAGTCTCAGGATACAAAATTAATGTGCAAAAATCACAAGCATTCTTATACACCAGTAACAGACAAGCAGAGAGCCAAATCAGGAATGAACTTCCATTCACAATTGCTTCAAAGAGAATAAAATACCTAGGAATCCAACTTACAAGGGATGTAAAGGACCTCTTCAAGGAGAACTACAAACCACTGCTCAGTGAAATCAAAGAGGACACTAACAAATGGAAGAACATACCATGCTCATGGATAGGAAGAATCAATATCGTGAAAATGGCCATACTGCCCAAGGTTATTTATAGATTCAATGCCATCCCCATCAAGCTACCAATGAGTTTCTTCACAGAATTGGAAAAAACTGCTTTAAAGTTCATATGGAACCAAAAAGAGCCCGCATTGCCAAGACAATCCTAAGTCAAAGGACAAAGCTGGGCGTCACGCTACCTGACTTCAAACTATACTACAAGGCTACAGTAACCAAAACAGCATGGTACTGGTACCAAAACAGAGCTATAGACCAATGGAACAGAACAGAGTCCTCAGAAATAATACCACACATCTACAGCCGTCTGATCTTTGATAAACCTGAGAGAAACAAGAAATGGGAAAGGATTCCCTATTTAATAAATGGTGCTGGGAAAATTGGCTAGCCATAAGTAGAAAGCTGAAACTGGATCCTTTCCTTACTCCTTATACGAAGATTAATTCAAGATGGATTAGAGACTTAAATGTTAGACCTAATACCATAAAAACCCTAGAAGAAAATCTAGGTAGTACCATTCAGGACATAGGCATGGGCAAGGACTTCATGTCTAAAACACCAAAAGCAACGGCAGCAAAAGCCAAAATTGACAAATGGGATCTCATTAAACTAAAGAGCTTCTGCACAGCAAAAGAAACTACCATCAGAGTGAACAGGCAACCTACAGAATGGGAGAAAATTTTTGCAATCTACTCGTCTGACAAAGGGCTAATATCCAGAATCTACAAAGAACTCAAACAAATATACAAGAAAAAACAAACAACCCCATCAAAAAGTGGGCAAAGGATATGAACAGACATTTCTCAAAGAAGACATTCATACAGCCAACAGACACATGAAAAATGCTCATCATCACTCGCCATCAGAGAAATGCAAATCAAAACCACAATGAGATACCATCTCACACCAGTTAGAATGGCCATCATTAAAAATCAGGAAACAACAAGTGTTGGAGGATGTGGAGAAATAGGAACACTTTTACACTGTTGGTGGGATTGTAAACTAGTTCAACCATTATGGAAAACAGTATGGCGATTCCTCAAGGATCTAGAACTAGATGTACCATATGACCCAGCCATCCCACTACTGGGTATATACCCAAAGGATTATAAATTATTCTACTACAAAGACACATGCACACGTATGTTTATTGCGGCACTATTCACAATAGCAAAGACTTGGAATCAACCCAAATGTCCATCTGTGACAGACTGGATTAAGAAAATGTGGCACATATACACCATGGAATACTATGCAGCCATAAAAAGGATGAGTTTGCGTCCTTTGTAGGGACATGGATGCAGCTGGAAACCATCATTCTTAGCAAACTATCACAAGAAGAAAACCAAACACCACATGTTCTCACTCATAGGTGGGAACTGAACAATGAGATCACTTGGACTCGGGAAGGGGAACATCACACACTGGGCTTATCATGGGGAGGGGGAGGGATTGCATTGGGAGTTATACCTGATATAAATGATGAATTGATGGGTGCTGACGAGTTGATGGGTGCAGCACACCAACATGGCACAAGTATACATATGTAACAAACCTGCACGTTATGCACATGTACCCTAGAACTTAAAGTATAATAAAAAAAAAAAAAAAAAATAGTGACAACTGGCCTGACCCTGGGATTGTAATGGGACAGACTCTAGTAAAACACAAGCTTCTGCAAGTGATAGAGGTTTCCAGCCTGAACAGGAGTCACTCTAATGGGAGAGACTTCTGTGGGACCACACACAGCTAATATAGAGACACCTGGGCAACAGGCATTCTAAATGGAAACACCATAGACAACCACCACATTCTGATGATAGAGAAACATATGGCATCAGGCATTCTAAGGATAAAGACAACTCATACAGCCAAGGCATTATAAGAGACACCTCACAACCACAATCACTCCACTGATAGAGACTCCTGTCTATAGAGAAACACTTTTACACTGTTGGTGGGATTGTAAACTAGTTCAACCATTATGGAAAACAGTATGGCGATTCCTCAAGATCTAGAACTAGATGTACCATATGACCCAGCCATCCCACTACTGGGTATATACCCAAGGATTATAAATTATGCTACTATAAAGACACATGCACACGTATGTTTATTGCACTATTCACAATAGCAAAGACTTGGAATCAACCCAAATGTCCATCAGTGACAGACTGGATTAAGAAAATGTAGCATATACACCATGGAATACTATGCAGCCATAAAAAGGATGAGTTTGTGTCCTTTGTAGGGACATGGATGCAGCTGGAAACCATCATTCTTAGCAAACTTTCACAAGAACAGAAAACCAAACACCGCATGTTCTCACTCATAGGTGGGAACTGAACAATGAGATCACTTGGACTTGGGAAGGGAACATCACACACCAGGGCCTGTCATGGGGAGGGGAGGAGGGATTGCATTGGGAGTTATACCTGATGTAAATGAGGATTTGATGGTGCTGACGAGTTGATGGATGCAACACACCAACATGGCACAAGTATACATATGTAACAAACCTGCACATTATGCACATGCACCCTAGAACTTAAAGTATAATAAAAAAAAAAAAAAAAAAAAGAATAGTGACAACTGGCCTGACCCCTGGGATTGTAATGGGACAGACTCCTAGTAAAACACAAGCATTCAAGTGATAGAGGTTTCCAGCCTACTGGAGTCACTCTAATGACAGAGACTTCTGTGGGACCACACACATTCTAACAATAGAGACACCTGGGCAACCCCAGGCATTCTAAATGGAAACACTCATAGACAACCACACACATTCTGATGATAGAGAAACATAGATGGCATCAGGCATTCTAAGGATAAAGACAACTCGCCGACCCAAGGCATTATAAGGGGAGAGACACCTTGCCAACCACAATCACTCCACTGATAGAGACTCCTGGCCCACCCTAGGCATTCTAATAATAGAGACGCCTGTGGGACCTCAAGAATTCTAAGGATATTAAGGAAACATCAGGTGCTGGAGAGGATGCGGAGAAATAGGAACACTTTTACACTGTTGGTGGGATTGTAAACTAGTTCAACCATTATGGAAAACACTATGGCGATTCCTCAAAGATCTAGAACTAGAAGTACCATATGACCCAGTAATCCCATTACTGGGTATATACCCAAAGGATTATAAACCATGCTTCTATAAAGACACATGCACACGTATGTTCATTGCGGCACTATTCACAATAGCAAAGACTTGGAATCAACCCCAATGTCCATCAGTGACAGACTGGATTAAGAAAATGTAGCACATATACACCATGGAATACTATGCAGCCATAAAAAAGATGAGTTTGTGTCCTTTGTAGGGACATGGATGCAGCTGGAAACCATCATTCTTAGCAAACTTTCACAAGAACAGAAAACCAAACACCGCATGTTCTCACTCATAGGTGGGAACTGAACAATGAGATCACTTGGACTTGGGAAGGGGAACATCACACACCAGGG
>DAKLCV010001895.1:0-22524 GCA_030247045.1 Colobus guereza
GAAGGCATCACTGTCTATTCCATGCAGTTCGGTGGTTATGCCAAGGAAGCAGACTACGTAGCACAAGCCACCCAGCTGCGTGCTGCCCTGGAGGGCACAGCCACCTACCAGGGGGACATCTACTTCTGCACCGGTTATGACCCTCCCATGAAGCCCTATGGACGGCGCAATGAGATCTGGCTGTTGAAGACATGAGTGACCCACTGAGCCAAGAACTTCCTGGAAGCGTGCCTCTGTGTCTCCTTCCTCAGGGGGCAGGAGGGGGCAGTACTTCCCAAGATCCATCTGCAAGTCCAACTTAACCAACTTTCCTTCAAAGTCAGTTACTGCCAATTTTCTGAAAAAAGCATGTTCCATATACTAAGTCTCTTTTCTCACGGTGGGAAATAGTACAGCCAAGATAGGCAACATCCTTCTCATTGATTTAGAAAATTCTGCGATAGACCAGAAAAATCCTGGCAGCTTTTCTCCAGCCATCTGGGTCACTAAAAACTGATTTTCTAAAATTATTGAATTTGTATTTTGTTATTAAGGGGGAAATGTGGTTTGTGCCTTTCATCTGTGATTCCTATAAGAGCTTTGTCTTCAGAAAAACTAAAAATAAAGACATTGACTTAAACAGCTAAAAAAAATAAAAAATAAAAAAATAAAAAAAAAAGAGATGGGAAATCTTGAAGAGACGGCGTGTTTACAAGTCGTAGGTGGATTCAAAGATTTTCTACTTGACAATTGATTGAAAGAGTTAAGCTTTATTTAAAGACTTGCAATCAGTAGAACAAAATGCCCGAAGTAACATAAGGGAGATTGTGAAGACCAGGGTTCTTGTTACATAAGTGAAGCCCCCAGGTAGCAGGCTACAGAAAGAATAGATGGTAATTTGGTTTTCTGTTCTTGTGATAGTTTGCTGAGAACGATGGTTTGCAGCTGCATCCATGTCCCTACAAAGGATATGAACTCATCCTTTTTTATGGTTGCATAGTATTCCATGGTGTATATGTGCCACATTTTCTTTATTTTCTTTATTATTATTATTGTTTTTAATTATGCTTTAAGTTATAGGGTACATGTGCACAATGTGCAGGTTTGTTACATATGTATACTTGTGCCATGTTGGTGTGCTGCACCTACCAACTCGTCAGCACCCATCAACTCATCATTTATATCAGGTACAACTCCCAATGCCATCCCTCCCCGCTCCCCCCTCCCCACAATAGGCCCCGGTGTGTGATGTTCCCCTTCCAGAGCATGTTCTCACTCATAGGTGGGAATTGAACAATGAGATTACTTGGACTCTGGAAGGGGAACATTACACACCGGGGCCTATTATGGGGAGGGAGGAGGGATGGCATTGGGAGTTGTACCTGATGTAAATGACGAGTTGATGGGTGCAGCACACCAACATGGCACAAGTATACATATGTAACAAACCTGCACGTTGTGCACATGTACCCTAGAACTTAAAGTATGATAAAAAAAAAAAAAAAAAGAGATGGTAAATGTGTCTTTTCAGACCTTGAAGACCTCAGGATCTCATTTCATCTCTCCTAGATCCAGGAAAGACCTAGAACATAAAGGTCTGACTGCATTAATGGGATTTTCTACAGGTGCAAATTTCTCACACAAGAGACAGATTTGCAGGATCATTTCAAAACATGTCAAAGAAATATATTTTGGGATAAAATATTTTGACTTCCTTCAAGGTCTGCTGTCATGCGATGCTGTACCAGGATCACACTGGAATTTGGTATAGCATTGTCACAAAGAGTCTGTACTGTCAGTCTTATTGAAGGAGCATCGTTTGTCTAGGGAAATGCCCAAGGTTCGTTGTCTCTCACCAAGGAAATCGAAGACGGAGACACACAAAAATGAGGTTAAGGGGGGAGGGTGTTTAATAGCTGAAAGAAAGAGAAAAAAGAATAGCTCTCTTTCCTGTAGAGAGAGGGGCGCCGAAGTAGGACTTCAGTCCGTGGCGGAGTGCGTGGGGTTTTATAGACTAGCTTGAGGAAGCGGTGTCTGATTTACATAAAGCCCAAAGAGTGGTAGGACTAGGTGTGATATTTACATAGTGCATTAAGAAGCTGGCCACCCCACCCTAATCTTTTTATTATGCGAATGGATTTTGTGCTTGATGGGCACCATGTTGTCTGCTCCTTACAGCGCATGTGGTTAGCCAGGAAAAGGGAAGATGGAGCTGGTATGTTGAACGTGCCTAGCCCCAAGGTAGCCTTGTCCTATTGCCACAGCTGCCAGCATTTACCCGTGCAAGCTTCCAGCTTGTTTTTTCTATGTCTGCAGTTCGATTTTACCGGCTCCTCTTTACTTGAAAAGAAATGATTTTGGGGTTGCTTTTCATTAAAGAAAAACGTTGCTGAGGACTTCATTACCCTCACTACCTGCCTAAATAATTTCTTTTTATCTCCTGTATTGTGATAATCTCTATTTTAAATTCAATGTTTGTCAGTTGTGCCGAAATTCCAAAAAATGAGGGAATATAATGAAGCATGTCTGAACTCCCTTCCCATTATGGCGGGGAATTCAGTTTTTCAGGTTTCTTTGGGGTCCCCTTGGCCAAGAGGGTGTCCGTCCAGTGATTTGGGGGTCTTAGGATGTTATTTTGGGTTTGTAAGCTCAGTTCTCAGCTCTAACATTTAGTAGCTGTGTGATCTTGGGCATGGTTGTTCTCGCTTTTGTGTCTCAATTTTCTTAGCAGTAAATGTGGTTGATAATAATAATACCTACATTCTAGGAATTTGTGAGAATTAAATAAAACACTGCAAAAAAGCTTTTGGAATAGCGCCTGACGAATAGTAAGCCATAAATAAATGTTATGATATTGTTGTAATTAGCAAGATTTAAAGAAGGATTAGCTAACGGCAAAAGTAGATTGTCTTTTTAAGACTGTCACTCACCATGATAGGGTGATTGAATGAGGCTCTGTAGAACTCTGCTGCATTTCTGATAGTGCTATGGGATACTTCATTTACGGCTCTTTCCTGCCCAATGGGCCTTTTTGCTTGGATTATCAAGAAAATAATAGCTGATCATCTCTGGCTGATAAGTCAAACTTTTTTCTTTTCTTTCTCATGGAAATTCAATCACAGCACATAATACTTTGGTTTCAAAAGATTTGAAGAAAAATGTTAAGAATTGGCTACCTAACTACACCCAACAAAAGCTTTTCTCCCTGAATCTTGAGCTTTTTCTCTCTAGATGAATAGATGAATTTACTCATAAGAATCACTGCATGAAAGCTTTTCTCATATTTAATCTTAATATCCTTTTGAAAAAATAATTCACTCTTTCCTATACGTTGATGGTACATCATCTTGGTTCCTGTTACCTAAAACCAAGCAAAGACAAGTTCAATGAAATTACTGACCTTGTAATCTCTATTTCTCATTTTTCAAGTATGTGATTCAGCAGAATTGTAGACTACAATCTTTGCTTCTACAATCATTGATTTTCTTGGTCAGTCACTTTGCAATGCTCCGCCAAGTGTCATAAACCAACTTCTTTATTATATTTATATAAAAATGAAAATTTAAATATAATATATACATTTAGATAAGCAACTTCTTCACAAATCCTCCATCAAATTGAAAACAAAACAAATCTGGACTTGATAAGAAGACTTAACACGAATATATTATTGAGAGGGAGAAAGGGACTATTGTAATAGGGGAGGATGCTATTTCTCTGATCATAGATCTGCAAGCATCTCAAACCATAGGCAAAAAATTTTTTAATGTTTTGTTTTTTTTTCATTTATATAGAGAAACAAAGCTAGAAAAAGGCTGTGTGTGGAAGAGGGATAAAAGGGAATGTTTTACACTTGGGCCAATCTATTTTTGAAAGGACTTTTAAGGAGAGTTTGCATGCTGGGTTAGGCTGAGGTGGGTGAAAGTTCAGGAACCTGGGGGACAGAACATTGTAACAAAGTTCGGATAACAAATTGTGGAAATACAGACTAACCAAATGAGAAAAGCAAAGGCTATTACAGGCTTGCTATAGTGAGGAAATCAGCCACTATCATTTCAGAGAGTGCCAGGCAGGCAGAAGACTGGGAAAGCTTTATACCTAGTGAAAAAAAGAAAGCCTTCAAGTGTACCTTCATTGAAGGATGTTAGCTTAGGGAAGCTGCAGGCAGGCTCACTAGAAGTTGGGCATCCTATGTGATTGGTTAGGGGTACACATTTGACTTTCTGTCATTGGTCCTGAGTTGGAAGTAGGGACAACAAGTGGGGAGCTGTCCGTTTTTAATCAGGTCCTGGCCATTTTGAGCCAATTGTTACAAAAGTTATTGTATAATTTTCTTGCTTTTCACTAGAGAAAGCAATCTGGTTTCCTCAAAGTCTGATTTATGGCAGGCTGACTTCCTGGATTATTTGTTGTAGCTAAGGGTTGCTTTCCTAGCTGGGTTAATGCAGGTTTTGGAACAACATTATATTTTTATATGTGGTCTGTTTATTGTCCATTTGTACAATCATTCTGTCAAAGCCTTTTGTTCTGATGAGTCAGTGGAGACAAACCAGTTCAACTAATCATTTATTAGGCAAAAATGGGAATTTGGAGGGTCTATGTCTAGACATGTCATAGGTAAATAAGGGGGACATCTGTGAATCTTATCTGTTAGTAACTTATGGGGCAGAGTGGTTCTTTGCAGCAAATGAGTTTCCATAGCCATAAGTGTTGGAGAGATTTCTTAACCTTTGCTGTTTTCCAGGATCACAGGGCAGAGATACATTTCAACACTGTCACCTCTGATCATGATTTACACAACTGTATGTAAGTGAACATATTTGCAAGTGTTAATTGTGGACACTTCCTCTTTACCAATTTGGATGCCCTTTATTTTTTTCTCTTGTCTGATTGCTCTGGCTAGAACTTCCAGTACCCTGTTACTAAGACAAACACCTCACAAAAGTTAATCTGATTATATCTAGTATGTATATGTATATGCATATATAATGAGAAATAGCTTATATATAAATAGGAATGTATCTTATATCTCATATATATGAGATATATGATTTTCAGATTAAGTTCTGTGAGGTGTTTATGACCATGATAGATTTATATTATATATGATATGTATAATCTATTTATATATATAATAGGTATTATGTATGATTTATAATGTATATTTTATATACAGAACTTTTTTAAAAAATATTTTTTATTTCAATAGGGTTTTGGGGAACAGGTGGTGTTTGGTTACATCAGTAAGTTCTTCAGGGGTGAGTTTTGAGATTTTAGTGCACCCATCACCCGAGCAGTGTACACTATACCCATTGTGTGGTCTTTTATCCCTCCCCACCTCCCACCCTTCCTCCTGAGGACCCAAAGTCTAATGTATTATTTTTATGCCTTTGCATCCTCATAGCTTAGTTCCCACATATAAGCAAGAATATTTGATGTTTGGTTTTCCATTCCTGAGTTACTTCACTTAGGACTAGTAGTCTCCAATTCCATTCAGATTGCTGCGAATGCCAATAGTTCATTCCTTTTATGACTGAGTTGTATTCCATGGAATATATATATATATATATATATATATATATATATATATACACACACACACACACACACACATATACACACACACACACACATATATATATATATAACTTTTTTTTTTGAGACGGAGTTTTGCTCTTGTTGCCCAGGCTGGAGTGCAATGGCACCATCTTGGCTCACCACAACTTCCACCTCCCGGGTTCAAGCAATTCTCCTGCCTCAGCCTCCCAAGTAGCTGGGATTACAGGTGTGTGCCACCACACCTGGCTAATTTTGTATTTTTAGTAGAGACGGGGTTTCACCACATTGACTGGGCTGGTTTCAAACCCCTGACCTCAGGTGATCTGCCTGCCTCAGCCTCCCAAAGTGCTGGGATTATAGGCATGAGCCACTACGCTGGGCCCCCTTTTTTTTTGAGATGGAGTTTAGCTCTGTCACCCAGGCTGGAGTGCAGTGGCCCAATCTCATCTCTTTGCAACCTCCACCTCCCAGATTCAAGCAGTTCTCCTGCCTCTGTATACCACATTTTCTTTATCTACTCATTGATTGATGGACATTTGGGCTGGTTCTATATTTTTGCCATTGCAAATTGTGCTGCTACAAACATACATGTGTGAGTATCTTTTTCATATAATGACTTCTTTTCCTTTGGGTAGATACCTAGTATTAGGATTGCTGGAGCAAACAGTAGATCTACTTGTAGTTCTTAAGAATCTCTGTACTCTTTTCCACAGTGGTTGTACTAGTTTACATTCCCACCAGCAGTGTAAAAGTGTTCCCTATCATCACATCCACACCAAATTCTTCTTTTTTTTTTTTTTATGGCCATTCTTGCAGGATTGAGGTGGTATTGCATTGTAGTTTTGATTTGCATGTCCCTGATAAATTAGCAATGTTAAGATTTTTTTCCATATGCTGTTGGCCATTTGTATATCTTATTTTGAGTATTGTCTATTCATGTCTTTAGCCCATTTTTGATAGGATTTTGTGGGGGTTTTGGCTGATTTCTTTGAGTTCTTTGTAAATTCTAGTTATTAGTCCTTTGTCAGATGTACAGATTGTTACATCTGTGGGTTGTTAACTCTGCTGATTATTTCTTTTGCTGTCCGGAAACTCTTTAGTTTAAGTCTCATCTTTTTTCTTTATTTTTGTTGTATTTGCTTTTGAGTTCTTGGTCATGAAGTCTCTGCCTAAGCCAATATCTGCCTAAGCCAATAAGGTTTTTCCAGTGTTATCTTCTAGAATCTTTATGGTTTCAGGTTTTAGATTTAAGTCTTTGAACCATCTTGAGTCCATGTTTTTGTATAAGTTGGGAAATGAGGATCCAGTTTTATTCTTCTACATGTGATTTGCCAATTATCACAGCACCATTAGTTGAATAGAGTGTCCTCTACCCACTTTTGTTTGCTTTGTCGAAGATTAGTTGGCTGTAAGTATTTGGCTTTATTTCTGTGTTCTCTATACTAGTCCATTGGTCTGTGTGCTGATTTTATACCAGTACAATGCTGTTTTGGTGACTATGGCCTTATAGTATAGTTTGAAGTCTGATAATATTATGTCTCCAAATTTGTTCTTGTTGCTTAGTCTTGCTTTGACTCTGTGGGCTCTTTTTTGGTTCCATATGAATTTTAGGATTGTTTTTCTAATTCTGTGAAGAATGATGGTGGTATTTTGATGGGAATTGCATTGAATTTGTAGATTGTTTTTAGCAGTATGGTCACTGATATGGTTTGGCTGTGTCCCTACCCAAATCTCAACTTGAATTGTATCTTCCAGAATTCCCATGTGTTGTTGGAGGGACCCTCAGGGAGGTAATTAAATCATGGTGGTCGGTCTTTTCCATGCTATTCTCATGATAGTGAATAAGTCTCACAAGATCTGATGGGTTTATCAGGGGTTTCCGCTTTTGCTTCCTCATTTTCTCTTGCTGCTGCCACATAAGAAGTACCTTTGCCTCCCACCATGATTCTGAGGCCTCCCTAGCCATGTGGAACTGTAGGTCCAATTAAACCTCTTTTTCTTCCCAGTCTCTGGTATGTCTTTATCAGCAGTGTGAAAACAGACTAAGACAGTCATCTTCATGATATTTATTCTACCCATCCATGAGCATGGGATGTGTTTCCGTTGTGTCATCCATGATTTCTTTCAGCAGTGTTTTGTAGTTTTCCTTGTAGAGGTCTTTCACGTTCTTGGTTAGGTATATTTCTAAGTATTTTAATTTTTTGCAACTATTGTGAAAGGGATTGAGTTCTTGATTTGATTCTCAGCTTGGGCGCTGTTGGTGTACAGCAGAGCTACTGATTTGTGTATATGAATTTTGTCTCCTGAAACCTTACTGAATTGTTTAAATCAGTTCTAGGAGTTTTCTGGAGGAGTCTTTAGGGTTTTCTAGGTAAACAGTCATATCATCAGCAAACAGTGACAGTCTGACTTCTTCTTTACCAATTTGGGTGCCCTTTATTTTTTTCTCTTGTCTGATTGCTCTGGCTTGAACTTCCAGCACCCTGTTGAACAGAAGTGGTGAAAGTGGACATCCTTGTCTTGTTCCATTTCTCAAGGAAATGCTTTCAACTTTTCCCTGTTCAATATAATGTTGACTATGGGTATAGAACTTTTTAGTGCTGTCTTAAGTACACAGAACAATTGAGAGAAAGGTACAGAGATACTCATATGCACCCTGCCCCCACATATGCATAGCCTGCCACCTGATCAGCATCCTCCACCACAGTGATAGATTTGTTAAAACTGAGGAACCCACATAGACACATCATTGTTATCTAAAGGCTAGGACTCTTTAGGGTTCACTCTTGATGTTATACATTCTACAAGTTGGACAAACATAGGAGGACATGTACCCATCATTATAGTATCATATAGAACAGTTTCACTGCCTTAATTCTCTGTGTGCTGCCTATTTAATCCCTCCCTTCTCTCTAACTCTAGTCTTTTACTGTCTCCAGTGTTTTGCCATTTCCAGAATGTCATATATTTGGAATCATGTAGTATATAAGCCTTCGAGATTGAGTTCTTTCACTTAGTAATATGCATTAAAGTTTTCTCCACATCTTTTCATGGTTTGGTAGCTATTTATTTTCACCGATGAATAATATTCCATATAATCCTGGATGTACCACAGTTTATCCATTTATTTATTGAAGAATATCCTGGTTGATTACATGTTTTTATAGTTATGAATACATTACGAATATAGCTGCTATAAACATCCATGTGCAAGTTCTTGTGTGGAAATAAGTTTTCAATTCATTTGGGTGTATAACAGGAGTGAGAGTGCTGTATCATAGAGTGTATGTTTTGTAAGAAACCACCAAACTGTCTTCCAAAGTGGTTATATCATTTTGCAATTTCATCAGGAATGAATGAGAGTATCTGTTACTCCACTTCCTCACCAGCATTTGGTGTTGTCAGTGTTGTAAATTTTTGCCATTCCACTAGATGTGTAGTGGTATCGCATTATTTCAGTTTGCATTTCTTTGATTACATATGATATTGAACATTATTTTATGTGCTTATTTGCCATCGCTTTATGTTCTTTGGTGTCTATTAAGGTTTTACGTCCATTTTTTTTTTTTAATTCAGTTAGTTGGTTTTCTTATTGTGGAGTTCTAAGAGTTCTTCATACGTTTTGGATAACAGTCTGCTATGGTTTGACGTGGTGTCACCTCTGACATTTATGTTTAATCTTAGTCCTCATTTTTCTTATATTAAGAATTGGGGCCTTTTGGAAATAGATTAATACTCTTATAATAAAAGCTTCAGAGAGCATTCATCCTCTCTTGCCCTTCCATATCTTCCACCATACGAAGACACAGCATTCATCCCTTCTGAAGGATGCAACAGAGGCTGTACTGTGATAAATAAATATCTGTTGTTTATAAATTACTAAAACTGTGGTATTTTGTTATAGTGGTACAAATAGACTAAGACACAGTCCTTTATCACATATGTCTTTTGAAAATATATCCCCTAGTCTAAATCTCATTTTTTTCCTTTTCTTGACAGAGTTTTATACAGAGCAGATTTTCTAAAAAATTTAATAATGTCCAGTTGAACAGTTCTTTCTTTCCTGGGTCAAGTTTTGGTGACATATCTGAAAAGTTATCACCAAATGAAGTCATCCAGATTTTCTCCTATGTTATCTTCTAGAAATTTTAGAGTTTTGTGTTTTACATTTAGGTCTGTGGGATATTTTGAGCCAATTTGTATGAAGGATGTTAGATCTGTGTAGAGATATTATTATTATTATTATTATTATTATTATATGTGGATATTTGATTCTTCCAGTAAGATTTGTTGAAATGACTATCTTTTCACCATTGTACTGCCTTTGCTCCTTTGTCAAAGATTAGTTGATTACATTTATATGGGTCTATTTCTAGACCCTTTATTCTGCTTTTTTAAAATCATTTTGCTAAAAGCATACTGTTTTGAATACTGTAGCATTATAGTAAGTCTTGAATTTGGGTAGTATTAATCCTCCAACTTGGTTCTTCTCCTTCATTATTATGTTGGCTAATCTGGGTCTTTTGTACTTTGTAAAGTAAAGTAAATTGCTAGGATTTTGATTGGTATGGCAGTGAATCCACAGAACAAGCTGGGATGAATGGACATCTTGACAATATTGAGTCTTCCTATAAATGAAAATGAAATATGTCCTTATTTGTATAATTCTCCTTTGATTCTTTTCATTAGAGTTTCTTCATTTTTCTTGTACAGATGTTGTACATATTTTGTTTGACTATATATAAATATTTCATTTTTTAGGGTACTAATGTGAGTTGTATTGCATTGTTAATTTCAAATGCCATGTGCTGATGGATTTTTGTATATTATTCCTTGCATGCATCTCTCAACTTTGATATAATAGCTACCAGTTCCAGGAGGTTTTTGTTGTTGCAGTTTTGTTGTTGTTGTTTGTTTGTTTTGGAGACAGACCCTGTCTCACTCTGTTGCCCAGGCTGGAATGCAGTTAGTGGATTCATTGATTTTCTCTACTGACTTTCTATTTTAATTTCATTTATTTCTGCTCTAATTTATATTACTTATTTTCTTCTGCTTAATTTGTATTTAATTATTTAATTTGTTCTTCTTTTCTAGTTTCCTAAAGTTAAAGCTTAGATAATTGATTTTAGATTGTTTTGTTTATGATATATGCAGTAAATGCTATAATTTCCTCTAAATACAGTTTTTACTGTATCTGAAAAATTTTGATAAGTTGTATTTTCATTTTTATTTAGTTTAAGATATATTAAATTTTCAACTGAGATTTTCTTTAACCCATGTGTTATTTAGAGGTATGTTGTATAAGCTCCATGTATGTTGGGATTTTCTGCCTTTCTGCTATTAATTTCTAGTTTAATTCCACTCTGGTTTAAGAGCAGACATTGTGTGATTTCTACTATTTTAAATTTGTTAGGTTTATTTTATGGCCCCAGGTGTGGTCTATGTTATTGAATGTTCCTGTAAGCTTGAGAAGAGTGTATATTCTGCTCTTGTTGGATGGAATAGTCTGTATATTGTAGTCAAATATATCCTGTTGATTGACGGTGTTGCTGGGCTCATGTCTCAGTCTTTTCAGACTACTATAACAAAATGTCATGGACTGGGTGGCTTATAAGCAACAGAAATTTATTTCCCACAAATATGGAGGCTGCAAATTCCAAGTAACCATCTCTGGCAAATTCAGTGAGTGTATACTTTCTGGCTTACAGATCACATATTCTTGCAATGGCCTCGTAAGGTGGAAGGAGCAAAGTTTCTATTTATAAAGTCCTTTTAATAAGGCCACTAATCCCATTAGGTTTATAGACTGTGCCTTCTCTCAACATCTTTACATGACTTAAACACCTCCCAAAGGCCCACCTCCAAATATCATCACCTTGGGTATTAAGATTTCAACATTTGAATTTGGGGGTTAGGGAAGAACAAACATTCAAACCATAGCAGTTTAACTATATCTTTACTGATTTTCTCCTTGCTGGATCTGTACATTTCTAATAGAAGGGTGTTGAAACCTTCAACTAAAATAGTGAATTCATGTATTTCTTTGTGCAGTTCCATCAGTTTTTGCCTCATGAATATTGATGCTGCATTGGTAGAATGATATGTTGTTATAAGAACTGCTATTTCTTGTTGGATAATAGACCCTTTATCTTTATGTAATGCCCTCTTTGTTTGTGATAACTATTTTTTTTTTTTTTTGGCCTGCTCTGGTCTGAAAATAATACAGCTAGCTACTCTCGATTTGATTAGTACTAGCATTGTATATCTTTCTACATTCAATTAATTTTAATCTATATGTGTCTTTATATTTAAAATGGGTTTGTTGTAGACAACCTAAAGTTGCATATTATTTTTTGATCCATTCTGACATTCCCTGTCTATTAATTGGTACATTTAGAATATTATTGTTTAAAGTGACTGCTGATACAGTTGAATTAATATCTATCATTACTGTTTTCTTTTTTAAGTAAAATATCAAAGACTTGATTTAACTCTTTAGAAACTAGTAAGATATTATAAAAGAGAATTTGAGAAAAATGTCTTTTGTTATTTTTAATATCTCTGGCATTCTCATTATGTGTAGGTTACACCTTTTGTAGTCGTGCCACAGTTCTTTGATGTTCTATTCTATTTTAGTCTTTTTTTTTCCTTTGGTTTTCAGTTTTGGTAGTTTCAATTGATTTATCTTCAAGCTCAGTGTTTCTTCAGCCATGTGGATTCTGCTAATAAGGTCAGCAAACACATTCTTCATTTCTGATTACATTATTTTTTATCTCTAGCATCTCTTTTTGATACTTTCTTAGGATTTTCATCTCTCTGCTTACATTTCCCACCTGTTTTTGCATGCTGCCTACATTATCTGTTAGAGCCTTTACCGTGTTAATCGCAGTTGTTTTAAATTCCCATTCTGGCAATTTCAAGAGCTCTGCCATGTGTCTGTCTCTTTAAACTGTGTTTTTGTTTGTTTTGTTTTGTTTTGTTTTGTTTTGTTTCTTTTATGCCATTTAGAGTATGTGTGTGTGTGTATATGTGTGTGTGTGTATCTCTTAATTAGATGATAGATAGATAGATACATAGATAGATACATAGATAAGATAGACAGCTGAACAGGATGTACTATGTAAAATGAGTTACTCTAAATAGGTCTTTAGTAATGTGGTTTTAAGGTGTGGGAGGAGAGAAATTAGTCTATCGTCCTGTGATAAGGCCTCTGTCTTTTAGTGAGCCTATTCCTCATTACTGTGAATATTTACATGTGTTTTTCGGTTTTTCTCTCCTTCTTTAGGTAGAATAGGATAGCTAGACTGAGCTGGAGTTTGATATTTGCTTTGACTCACATGGAAAGCTAGAGGCTAGAGTTAGATCTTTCCTTTCTCCTAGAGAAAGTTTGACTCTGATAAGATTCAGCAGGTTAGACTCAAGTTAACTAGTTCCTCCTGAGGACACACCTGTTTAAGAAGAACAGCGTGCTCTGGCGTAATTAAAATGATTCCTTTCCCCACTCCTGCTGGGAGCACAAGGGCGTTTTCCCTCATGTCTAATGTGAGGACTCAGTCAAGTTTCTTGAGGTAAAACTGATGAAAGCCCCCAGCCCCCATGACTGAGTCCTTCTGCAGTTTTTAACTCTCATTGATGTTCACACTGAGCCTAGAGCAATTCGTCAAATACCGTTCCAGTTTCCTTACCGTGGCACTGGTTCCATGGAGGTTTCTGTACAGGTAGGTTGTAATTTTATGCATCTGCCTGTCTGTCACTTCAATTCTGGGAACAGTGTTTTGCCCTGTGATGTCACTTCTTTTCAAATCTAAAAGAGTTGTTTTTCCAGTTTGTTTAGCTCCTTGTTAGAACAGAGTGGAGATTTCCAAGCTCCTTACCTGCAGAACAGGAAAAATGCTCTGTCATGTACTTTTTATATTTCTGTCTCCAAAGATGAAATATTTCATTTGGAGGGTTTCGTTTGTGTGTGTGTGTGTTTTAAAGAAATCAATCTAAATATTCAGGAGCATCCCTAAGGCATATCATTGTTTCTTCCAATGATAGATTAATGAGATATTTGAGGAACTTAGGAGAATGTTACTCACCTAATGATGTTTGCTGCATTTTATGTTTGAGAATGTGCTTTAGGCTATTATGAATATCAATACTACTTCCCATGTTACTGAGATTAATAGTTATCTTTTCCCACGTTGGCCATAGATATGATTCCTCAGGCTTTACTTTTCCCCACTCTTAATGTTAAGGACTCAAACACTCAACTTTTCATTTTGTGATGGCCTTATGCAGACTTTAGAACCTCCAGGGAATGGAGATTGAAACAGACATAATAGACACAATACTTTAGGATCTACCAAGAGTGTGTTATAATTCAGAGCAAAAAAGTTTCATTCATAGAATTGTTCATTATCACTCTCCTTGATTTTTCTTAAATTTAGCTCCTCATGGCCACAATGATTCAATGGAAGAGCCTCAGGAAAATTTGAAAGTGTGGTTTAAAATATTGTGATTGCCTTGTCTGTGTGGACAACAACTTGATGACCTAAACGTGAAATAAATGAGACGATGGCATTTCCATTGTTAGTCTCTCGCTGCTTAATCTATTTCAAAGCAGTATACACATATCAACCCATTTCAGACTTAACTCAATATGAGGCTTTCAAAATTGAGCCATAAATCATTTTGAAAAAGAAATCTAAGAAGGAAACAAATATTTTTAGATAGGAAGCAGGTTTCCAAAATTTAATTTTGCAAGAATCTTATTTAGAAATATGAGATATAGGCTGGGTGCGGTGGCCGATACCTGTAATCCCAGCACTTTGGGAGGCCAAGGCCAAACACCTGTGGTCAGGAGTTTGGGAGCTGCCTGGCCAACATGGTGAAACCCCGTCTCTACTAAAAATATAAGAATTGGCAGGGTGTGGTGGCTGGCTCCTATAATCCTTGCTACTCAGGAGGCTGAGGCAAGAGAATTGCTTGAACCTGGAAGGCAGAGGTTGCAGTGAGCTGAGATTGCATCACTGCACTCCAGCCTGGGCAACAGAGCGAGACTCCATCTCACAAAAAAAAAAAAAAGAGATAAAATATATGCCATGAAACAGCTGCTAGAAACACAAGGTTATGTGCAGGCAAGTATGAGAAAAATGGATCAAAGAAGTATATTTTGATGTCTGCAATGTGAAAGAGAACACTTAAATAATATAATTTGAAAGATGCTAGAGAAACTTCCTGTATCCCAGTGTATGTTACCATGTCAGTATGCTACAGTGCAAAATATTTTGCATGTGAGGGTTAATGGTTCACAGATGCTTACAGAGTTATTTCTCTACTATATATTTCTCTTCAATATATACTGAAGTATAGCATGTATATATATATATATATATATATATATAGACAAAAGACCCCATAACTGAGTTCTCCTGCAGTTTTTAACTCTCATCACTGTTCTTATTCAAGTGTATATATACATGGTATATGTCAATAAACTATATATATATAATATACATATATAGAGAGCATATATTTATATGGCATACTTCAACGGTGTATGTGTACATATGATATATATAAAACATACATTGTGTATATATGGATCCTCTAATATATATGGTAGAAATAACTAAGAGTCTGTGAACCATTAACCCTTGCATGCAAAGTATTTTTAGATCAACGAAATTCCATAAAATGGGAAATTATATGAGGAAGAAATTTTATAAAAGTATTATAGTCAATAACTACAGTCAAAATATGGATATCTTTGGGATGAGATCAAGGAGGGGTGAAAGCAAAATGGGTAAATGAGAGATATCAGACAAATTTTACAAAATATAGCTTTGGCTATAAATATTAAGATAATTTTGCTATTAGTTTTTAGCCAATCAGATTCTAAAACCAAGGGCTAATTAATTATATCAGAGAAATCTGGAGAGCTTTGGCAGCAAAGTCTCTTTGTAAAAAGTAAAGAAATACACCTCTAAGCCATATGTGTTCTCTGTAGACAAGCAAAGAGAAGCAGAGGCGAAAGGAGGAGTGTAGGTAAATCTGTTCAAAATTCCTCATCTAGTCAATTTGGCTTTAAAAATGCATAGTGACTAGACTGGTCTAGTGTATTCTTTAATGTACAGAGAGTTTCTTACTTGAAAGATTCAGTTGTTCAACTGAATAACTGTCAGAAAAATTGTAGGTATCTTACTTATATATTTTTGTCTTTACCACTTTAGTACAGGCTTATTTGAATTCCAATTGCCAGAAATAGGTTTCTTTTCCTTTGCCTGAGGTTTATCTCTGGCTAATCACCAAGCTTCAGCAGCTTAAGTGTGGGGTCAGTTATGCTGGAGATTAGGACCACTTGGGAGTAGTGCTCAACCAAATACAACAAGGAGTTGATAAGAAAAATACACCAATCTCCATATCCCTTGTGTGGCATTTAGAGTCATGATCTTCACATTGGCTCCTAGTGTGTCCCTAGCAGAATTAAGCTTCACTGACACACAGCAAGTAGCTGGCTTAATAGTGTGCCTTATCTAATTTCCCAAACCTTACTAAGTGATTTCTTCACCTTTCAAATAAACGACTTGTGAGAGATCTTTGTCTCAGGGTCTACCACTGGAGAACCTGAATTAAGATGAAATCAACTAGGCAAGTTATTTGATATAATGTAAATCTATGTGGATAAATCCTTTTATTCCATAAATGCTATCACAAAATAAACAGTTCATTTGATGACTAGACGTCTGAAGGCTCTGCCTGTAGAAAGGGAGAAATCGGGAGCTTGAGTGTTTTGGTGGATATGAGGCAATAAAACTCTTTCCAGTGTAGCCATTTTCAAGAAGAGTGGATGCTGACAGTGGCAGCTTGTAGTTGCGGTTACTAATATAGGCACATGTACTGAACCATAGTTCTGGACTCTACTCCATATGTACTGCACAGCTGGCTAAGCTGCTGGAGGAGCCTACTGCAGAAGATGGCCTGCTGGGCTTGAGATAAAACACACCTGCTCCTGCTTGCTTGCTTCTGGGACCTTCTACGTTAAACTGTATCATCTCTTTTTCAACAGACACAGGGCTCAGTTATGGGAATACAGCAAACACTGGGTGCCAGGAATAGAAAAAAGCCAGAATCTACAGAGGCAAGTTGATAGGACATTATTCTAGACAAAAAGAGAGTTGTATCTGCCAAGTTATATTGGTCACATAGCCACTAGCATTATCGAGACATCCATAATCCTGCAAAATAATTTTAAGGGAAAAATAAGCTCAATTCCCAGAGGACCACAGATTTACATTTGTTTCCAATGACCGATTGTTACTTACATGGCTTGCTACTTAGATCCTTCAAGCAAAATATTGGAAACTTCAATTCTTACATACGTTTATCACTTTTGTCCTTACAATTAAGTGTCCTTAAGCAGTATTTCCATATATGTAGCATTAAAATAACCAGTCAACAGTACATTCTTTCTAGTTCACATTCTTCTTTCTTCTTATGAACATTGTTGACTCAAGCAGCCTGAGTTATTGAGAACTCCTGACTTTTCAAGAATCAGAACTCACACTCAAGAAAGCTAAATGGTTCATGGTTCTTGAATAAATATGTGAGTTTTTCCCAAAGCGAACGAAGCTATCGTTGTGGGTCACTGCCTCTTATGAGTCAACATGAGAGTTAGGAGAGAGAATGGAGACAACATCCTGAACACATCTCTGAACCAGTGGATCTGGTGTACTATGCGTTCCTCTCATCAATATTGTCTCTTTCTCTCTCTTCCCCCACCCCATTCCCTCTTGAGCATCTTTCCAAAGGCCATTGACTCTCCCTTCTTCAGTAGAGGCAGTTACCTTTTAATCTTGTATGTTCAGTCTGATGTGTACATTGCAGGATTTAGAATTTACAGGAAGATTAAACTTGGTCCTTTCTATCTTCTGTGGCTATTTCTTCTTGACTCCTTGGTCTTCTGATAATTATTTGATCCACAAGCCTGGTTTACAATGAAGAAAACATGGGCCATATTTAGATAGAATACGGTTGCAGTTTACACAAGTTGAAAAAGAAACTGTGGTGAATAGAGAGGCCTTCACAATTTTCTCTAGGGCTTTTGTGTCAGTTTCCAAGAAATCACTGCATAGTTTGCTCTCTCCATTGCGTTTGTATTATCTATGCGTCGTATTAAAGAAGTTAAGAGGCCAGGCGCGGTGGCTCAAGCCTGTAATCCCAGCACTTTGGGAGGCCGAGATGGGCGGATCACGAGGTCAGGAGATCGAGACCATCCTGGCTAACACGGTGAAACCCCGTCTCTACTAAAAAACACAAAAAACTAGCCGGGCGTGGTGGCTGGCGCCTGTAGTCCCAGCTACTCGGGAGGCTGAGGCAGGAGAATGGCGGGAACCCGGGAGGCGGAGCTTGCAGTGAGCTGAGATCCGGCCACAGTGCTCCAGCCCCGGCAGAGCGAGACTCCACCTCAAAAAAAAAAAAAAAAAAAGTTAAGAACAATTTGTTGAATTCAGGCCAAGAGAAAGGTGAGAAATTGTGTGACAATGATGAACTCAAACATTAGGTTGTTATGGAGATTCTTGTTAAAACCTTTAGAGGCAAAAAATAAATTATTTTTTAGAGGCAAAAAATTATGCCAACTTTGATTTTGCCAATACCTCACTAACTCTTTTGATGATGATCAGGAGTTGTTTATAAATGTCTATATACATCAATTTGAGAAAGAGAATCTTGCAGAAGGATAGCTCAGTTTCTCTCAGCAATATTCAATAGAAATATTCAGATCACTGTTAAAGAAAAAAATATTCATGACACATTTGTTAAAGATGATAAGGCAGATTTTATTCAAGAGGAGCCATGATGATAGATGTAGGCACCACTGCAGTGGGATCCTGCAATAGGGAAAATAAATTGGACTTAACTTCCAACTTCAGTAAGAACAAGTGAGAATTTACAACCAAGAAGCTCGGTAAATGTCAGCGGATGCAAAATTACTAAGAGGAAACTTCTGGGCAAGATGTCAGGGCCCCAGGGACAGAGAGTGATTGGCTCATGGATGGTAAAAGAATTTACCAACGGTGGTATAGGTTTGAAAAGAAAAGTTGTATTAGAAAGAATGCTGCAGCAGAGTACAGTGGGGCGCTTAAACAAGAGAAGACTGAACACGCCTCGGTGCATTTTTTTAAGGCATGTTTATGGCCCTTAAAGCAGGAACTTTAGGGTAATTTGTACCATATTAGTCACCTAAGTGATGGTCAATTATTACATTTCTAGACATTTTGGTACCTTGATATCAGCAAGGGTTGCACAATGAGTTTTGGCATGCATGCATTCCAGAGATGTATAGAAATTCTAGTTGCTTAGAAATTCTTGGGAAAGAAGGCTGCACTAGATGTGGCTTTAGATAACAGGGCAGTTTCATTACCTCTGAATTCTTCAGATGAGGGGTCTTGCCTCTGAGGGTCTGCTTGATGGCCACAAGGTGATCTTTTCTCTTCTCAGAAGCATCAAGGATAAGGGGTTTCTAGCTAAATTGGCTTGACAGAACCATGCTGAAGGCAAAGCAGAATGATAAGATATCTAGAGTAATTACATACCAAGCATGGGAGATTTTCCCTAAATTGACTTACCGAGATTCTTGCTTGAACTGTATTCTATAAGGACAGAAAAGGAAGCCTGAGGTCAGACCGAGTCAAGTAGAGGACTCAGAGGAGCTCGATTAAAGGTTCTATCCAAAGAAGAGAGTCTTTGTAAGCACACATGTAAACTTCAAGTTTCTAGTTGTCACATTAAAAAGAAACAGGTAAATTATTTTTATTTTTATTTTTATTTATTTATTTATTTATTTTGAGACGGAGTCTCGCTCTGTCACCCAGGCTGGAGTGCAGTGGCCGGATCTCAGCTCACTGAAAGCTCCGCCTCCCGGGTTCATGCCATTCTCCTGCCTCAGCCTCCCGAGTAGCTGGGACTGCAGGCGCCGGCCACCTCGCCCGGCTAGTTTTTTGTATTTTTTAGTAGAGAAGGGTTTCACCGTGTTAGCCAGGATGGTCTCGATCTCCTGACCTCGTGATCCGCCTGTCTCGGCCTCCCAAAGTGCTGGGATTACAGGCTTGAGCCACTGCGCCCGGCCTGTTTTGAATAGTATATATATTTATCTCAACATATCCAAGTTTTTTAAATTTCAAGATTCAATTAATATAAAAATTATGGGATATTTTACAGAATTTTTGTACAAAGTCTTTGAAAGCTTGCGTGTGAATTATAATTATGTCATGTCTCAATTTGGACTAGCCACATTTCAAGGACTCAAAAGCCAACATGACCAATGGCTACCATGTTGGAAAGCAGCTCTGTGTGACATCTGGACATAAAATTCAAGGAAAACAGTGCTTCTATTCTCAGACCCAGTAAAACACTTAATTGCTCAGGTGGCATTTCTATAATACAGTGATTATAACTCACAGTGGATAATGCCTTTTTTCCAAAATGAAATGCATTGCTTACATTTAGGCACTAGGTCCACTGCTCAGCACTGTATATCTTGGAATTGTCTCAACTTACCCTTTGGCATCTGTAGAAGGATACAGTGACTTTTATTGCTTGTAGGACATGGTTTGTTTGGCATTAAAGAGGTAAACAATAACAAAGTATGGATGGTATAAATTTTAAGTGATGTTTACGTTACGCATTTGGGAGTTTTTAGAATGGGAGCAAAATTTGCTCTTTTTTTTTTTTTTTTCATGCTTTAATCTCTTTGCTGAGATAGCTTCATGGCTACAAAGAATAGTGGAAAAATATTTGGCAGGGCGTCCTCCTCTCTTCTACCAATGTTTCTTGATAATCAGTAGCAAAAAAGCAGAGGCAGGGGAACCATTTTTTAATAGCACCAATTTCTTTGTTGTTTTTCTGGTCAGTGCCTGCTGCAAAGAATACAGAAGTACATGGATTCCAGTTAGCTGTCCTGGGCATAAAACTATTCTAGTCTGCATTCTGGGAAGAGACCAGTCTCAGTTAATCCCATATAGCCGTAAAGCATCAATAAAACATTTGAAACTGGAATGTCAGTTCCTGTAATGCTTATAGAGACAAAAGTTAATCACTAGAAACAATTCTAGACCCTTATCAGCCCAGGGATCGCACCAGAGGAATCTACATAATAAACTTGACTAATTCTTATCTATCACTAGTCTCCCCATATAGTTGCTTTCCACACTTTGCTGCCCTTAGAAGCTCAAAGTTCTTTCCTTTGTTTTGTCACTTCTCTAAACATTTATTTGTCTTTTGTTAAGATGCTCTATCAGCCCAGGTTCTCCTTTTAGTTACTCATTGCAGAATGCTCCCATGTGTAAGCAGGATGCACAAGTTAATACATTGGTGTTTGGTTTTCTCTTGTTAATCTGTTTTTGCTTTTGTCAGTCTAATTTACAGGGCCTAATAGAGGCGGCCTAGGAGGGAACAGTATTTTTTTCTCCCCTACAGCAGCAAAAATGTGGAGCTATTTTAAGCTATTAATATTTCTTTGCTCTTTCTTATTGGAGTAATTTAGTACATCTGTTTTACCCTTTGCATTCCTTCTTCATATTTCAAAGGGTTTTGCTCAACAAAACATACTGCAGTATCTTATGTAAGAATGTTCTCACTACTTTAGTTTTAGTAGGGAATATAATTGGAATGTTCTGTTTGTCAATATTTACTTTTTAGCTCAGCAAGACCTGCAAGAATCAGTCGATGAAACCTCAAATACAGAAAACCATTTTATGGTGACAAATATTCTATATTAAAGTATCTCAGTTTTCCACAAATTGTATACAATATTCCTTGCTAAGCCCAAAGTCCAATACCAAGATAACTTTTAATAACTCAAGAAAAATAAAAAGTAAAAAAAAAAAAAAAAAAAAAAAAAAAAACTTTTCTCTATAAGAACTCTAGGAAAACAGTCAGTTATATTTATAGCTAAATTGTGTTGCATTTAAAGTATTTTCAACTTCAGAATTTTGCTTGTCTTACTGATAGATATGGGACTTTAAGTTAGGTATAAAGCAAATTCAAAAATCTTTCCCCAAACATTAGATCTCCTTGTCAGAAAGTTCTGGAATATGTGACTCTATTGGAATAATTTCAAATTCAGAATCAAAAAGAGTCACATCTCCTAGGGATTGTTATAAACCTAGAAATATGATATAGGAAAAAGAAATGGTAAGGAATGGTAAAAGCTGATGAGAAGATATTATTGAAAAAATGTGTTAAAATCATTTTTAAAAGCTGGGGAATTGTATAACCAGATCTAGTATTGAACTATTGTTAGTAGGAAGAGAAAAGAGATAACCTGGGCATGGAAATTGTGCTTTTGAGAGTGTCTTAAAACCCAAAAGGCATTAGAAAAAAATAGCTTTTAAAATAAGAAAGGAAACTTTACATTGAGATGAAGACTCACTTCCAGAAACATAGCTACTAAATGTGTCTACATTATATAAAGAAAAAAAGTCTATCTGAAACTGGCAGTGATGAGAAGAATGTATGATTGAAAAATGGAAATTGACCAAAGAGTACTGGATCACAAATTGTAAAGTAATTGAAAGTGTACTATATTTATATTTATTAATTTAAATAAATTAATTGGTATATGAGAGAGAGTGTGTGTGTGTGCACGCATGTCGGGGGGTGGAATGGGGAGTGGGTTTCAATAAGTTCACGTGAAATCAGTTTCCCAAACAGCATTTTCTAAAAGATCTTAAACTATTCAGAATAATTTTTTCTACTCTATGGTATATGCTTTACCTCAACCAGTGAGAGTTTTAGGTAAATAAACCCATTACTTAACACATATTTGGCATCATATTTTCCAGTTTTCGTTATGAAATAGTCAACACTTTTCATTAGAAAAAATAATCTGGCCCCAAGATTTTAAATTCATACAGTAGTTTCAATGTTCCTGCCAATGTGTATCTTAGTTTCCCTAATATGGTGCATTTAATACTCCCATCTTAATCCTGCCTAGAAGTC
>DAKLCV010001896.1:0-50111 GCA_030247045.1 Colobus guereza
TTTCCTCGTCTTTAAAATAGAAACATTACTTACTTCGTAAGGCTGAATTGATAATTATTTTTTAATGTGAACTGCCTAGAACACAGACTGGTCAAGTGTGAATAATTTTTTAATCTTTATTATGGAAAATAATGAGTCATATTTCTTGCCCTCAAAGAAAATATAGTTTAATGGGAAACAAAAAGTTATATAATAGAGGCACATGAAAGCTTTTTTGGGATGTAATGTTGATATTTACTAACATGATACCACCAGAGGTTTCTCCCCTCAAAAAATTATTTTGTGATTATAGGCAATAGACTTGAGTCCTAACTGAGCCCAAAACTTGTGTCAGCACAACATTCAAGAATAACACATTAAAGAGACACTGGAGTTAAATTACTAAACCTAGAGTCTGAATCAGAAAGCAAATGTTATAATACAAATGACAGGAACTCAGATACAAATTTCAATTCTCATTCCAAAAAGTATTTTCCAGTCAATTCAGCAAAATTTAGTAAACCCCTCGGTAGTGACTTAACCAATATTTTCTGGATATTAGTTTTTCTTTTGAGATCTAATTATAGAAGCTCAATAAATGGCAACTGTTATTTTACCTCATTATTTAATATAAAAATATGTGACATATATAAAACCTGAACATTTCATTTCTCTGTATATATATTTAATCTTGTCTTCAATGTCTCTAAGACAAAAATATCCATTTTTAAGCATAGTCTATAAACCCCTGCCAGACGTCATCTCTGCCTTAGGCTCCAGCCTATTTTCATCACTCCCTCTTCACTTCCAGACACCTCATGCTTTGTTCTGTCATCTTTTCATGACTTTGCCCACATGCTGTTTCTTGTGATTGGAAACTGCTGTTTTCCCAAACATAAAGACTCATTCATGATTTCTCTCTCCCATGAATCTTTCATTCCCCAACTGCTACACAAAATGAAGTAGGTGCCCTTTTTCTCTGTTTCAAAGTGCTCAAACTCACATATGTTTTGGCATTTTAATTGCATTTGTTTCTCTACTTTTCTGTCTACTTGACTCAAATTCCTTGAGAGAAAAGACTGTCTTCTACACCCTCCTCTTGGAGACCTGGCTGTGAACTGGTCATATAAAGATTGGTCAATAAATGATTGTGGTATGAATCAATCAGTCCTTGAAAAATATAAACTGTAAGTGTCAGTAGAACCAGTATATAAACTCGAAAGATCCTTAAAGCACATGAGAAATTTGACCTGAGAATTCTCCCTCTCTGAAAAGGCTCTTAAAAATCTGGAAAATTTTGCATTAGTAAAACGTGTCTAAAGTCCTGCTATAACACAAATTTCTCTCTGACTCTGGGGAACAAGGAGGGCTCTGAGATAAGAGGCACTTGTCTATTATCACCAACTAGTCTTTGGTGAGATACTCAGAGCATTTGGCCTCTATGAATTCTTCCTCACTGCAGAATCTTACTCTCAGTGACATTTTAGCTTAACCACAAATGACATCTTTTCTAAAAGCATACTGTTTTGAATACTGTAGCATTATAGTAAGTCTTGAATTTGGGTAGTATTAATCCTCCAACTTGGTTCTTCTCCTTCATTATTATGTTGGCTAATCTGGGTCTTTTGTACTTTGTAAAGTAAAGTAAATTGCTAGGATTTTGATTGGTATGGCAGTGAATCCACAGAACAAGCTGGGATGAACGGACATCTTGACAATATTGAGTCTTCCTATAAATGAAAATGAAATATGTCCTTATTTGTATAATTCTCCTTTGATTCTTTTCATTAGAGTTTCTTCATTTTTCTTGTACAGATGTTGTACATATTTTGTTTGACTATATATAAATATTTCATTTTTTAGGGTACTAATGTGAGTTGTATTGCATTGTTAATTTCAAATGCCATGTGCTGATGGATTTTTGTATATTATTCCTTGCATGCATCTCTCAACTTTGATATAATAGCTTACCAGTTCCAGGAGGTTTTTTGTTGTTGCAGTTTTGTTGTTGTTGTTTGTTTGTTTTTGGAGACAGACCCTGTCTCACTCTGTTGCCCAGGCTGGAATGCAGTTAGTGGATTCATTGATTTTTCTCTACTGACTTTCTATTTTAATTTCATTTATTTCTGCTCTAATTTATATTACTTATTTTCTTCTGCTTAATTTGTATTTAATTATTTAATTTGTTCTTCTTTTTCTAGTTTCCTAAAGTTAAAGCTTAGATAATTGATTTTAGATTGTTTTGTTTATGATATATGCAGTAAATGCTATAATTTCCCTCTAAATACAGTTTTTACTGTATCTGGAAAATTTTGATAAGTTGTATTTTCATTTTTATTTAGTTTAAGATATATTAAATTTTCAACTGAGATTTTTCTTTAACCCATGTGTTATTTAGAGGTATGTTGTATAAGCTCCATGTATGTTGGGATTTTCTGCCTTTCTGCTATTAATTTCTAGTTTAATTCCACTCTGGTTTAAGAGCAGACATTGTGTGATTTCTACTATTTTAAATTTGTTAGGTTTATTTTATGGCCCCAGGTGTGGTCTATGTTATTGAATGTTCCCTGTAAGCTTGAGAAGAGTGTATATTCTGCTCTTGTTGGATGGAATAGTCTGTATATTGTAGTCAAATATATCCTGTTGATTGACGGTGTTGCTGGGCTCATGTCTCAGTCTTTTCAGACTACTATAACAAAATGTCATGGACTGGGTGGCTTATAAGCAACAGAAATTTATTTCCCACAAATATGGAGGCTGCAAATTCCAAGTAACCATCTCTGGCAAATTCAGTGAGTGTATACTTTCTGGCTTACAGATCACATATTCTTGCAATGGCCTCGTAAGGTGGAAGGAGCAAAGTTTCTATTTATAAAGTCCTTTTAATAAGGCCACTAATCCCATTAGGTTTATAGACTGTGCCTTCTCTCAACATCTTTACATGACTTAAACACCTCCCAAAGGCCCACCTCCAAATATCATCACCTTGGGTATTAAGATTTCAACATTTGAATTTGGGGGGTTAGGGAAGAACAAACATTCAAACCATAGCAGTTTAACTATATCTTTACTGATTTTCTCCTTGCTGGATCTGTACATTTCTAATAGAGGGGTGTGGAAAGCTTCAACTAAAATAGTGAATTCATCTATTTCTTTGTGCAGTTCCATCAGTTTTTGCCTCATGAATATTGATGCTGCATTGGTAGAATGATATGTTGTTACAAGAACTGCTATTTCTTGTTGGATAATAGACCCCTTTATCTTTATGTAATGCCCCTCTTTGTTTGTGATAACTATTTTTTTTTTTTTTTGGCCTGCTCTGGTCTGAAAATAATACAGCTAGCTACTCTCGATTTGATTAGTACTAGCATTGTATATCTTTCTACATTCAATTAATTTTAATCTATATGTGTCTTTATATTTAAAATGGGTTTGTTGTAGACAACCTAGAGTTGCATATTATTTTTTGATCCATTCTGACATTCCCTGTCTATTAATTGGTACATTTAGAATATTGTTGTTTAAAGTGACTGCTGATACAGTTGAATTAATATCTATCATTACTGTTTTCTTTTTAAGTAAAATATCAAAGACTTGATTTAACTCTTTAGAAACTAGTAAGATATTATAAAAGAGAATTTGAGAAAAATGTCTTTTGTTATTTTTAATATCTCTGGCATTCTCATTATGTGTAGGTTACACCTTTTGTAGTCGTGCCACAGTTCTTTGATGTTCTATTCTATTTTAGTCTTTTTTTTCCTTTGGTTTTCAGTTTTGGTAGTTTCAATTGATTTATCTTCAAGCTCAGTGTTTCTTTCTTCAGCCATGTGGATTCTGCTAATAAGTTCAGCAAACACATTCTTCATTTCTGATTACATTATTTTTTATCTCTAGCATCTCTTTTTGATACTTTCTTAGGATTTTCATCTCTCTGCTTACATTTCCCATCTGTTTTTGCATGCTGCCTACATTATCTGTTAGAGCCTTTACCGTGTTAATCGCAGTTGTTTTAAATTCCTGTTCTGGTAATTTCAAGATCTCTGCCATGTGTCTGTCTCTTCAAACTGTGTTTTCGTTTGTTTTGTTTTGTTTTGTTTCTTTTATGCCATTTAGAGTATGTGTGTGTGTATATGTGTGTGTGTATCTCTTAAATAGATGATAGATAGATAGATACATAGATAGATACATAGACAGATAAGATAGACAGCTGAACAGGATGTACTATGTAAAATGAGTTACTCTAAATAGGTCTTTAGTAATGTGGTTTTAAGGTGTGGGAGGAGAGAAATTAGTCTATCGTCCTGTGATAAGGCCTCTGTCTTTTAGTGAGCCTATTCCTCATTACTGTGAATATTTACATGTGTTTTGCGGTTTTTCTCTCCTTCTTTAGGTAGAATAGGATAGCTAGACTGAGCTGGAGTTTGATATTTGCTTTGACTCACATGGAAAGCTAGAGGCTAGAGTTAGATCTTTCCTTTCTCCTAGAGAAAGTTTGACTCTGATAAGATTCAGCAGGTTAGACTCAAGTTAACTAGTTCCTCCTGAGGGCACACCTGTTTAAGAAGAACAGCGTGCTCTGGCGTAATTAAAAATGATTCCTTTCCCCACTCCCTGCTGGGAGCACAAGGGCGTTTTCCCCTCATGTCTAATGTGAGGACTCAGTCAAGTTTCTTGAGGTAAAACTGATGAAAGCCCCCCAGCCCCCATGACTGAGTCCTTCTGCAGTTTTTAACTCTCAATGTTCACACTGGGCCTAGAGCAATTCGTCAAATACAGTTCCAGTTTCCTTACCCTGGCACTGGTTCCATGGAGGTTTCTGTACAGGTAGGTTGTAATTTTATGCATCTGCCTGTCTGTCACTTCAATTCTGGGAACAGTGTTTTGCCCTGTGATGTCACTTCTTTTCAAATCTAAAAAGAGTTGTTTTTTCCAGTTTGTTTAGCTCCTTGTTAGAACAGAGTGGAGATTTCCAAGCTCCTTACCTGCAGAACAGGAAAAATGCTCTGTCATGTACTTTTTATATTTCTGTCTCCAAAGATGAAATATTTCATTTGGAGGGTTTCGTTTGTGTGTGTGTGTGTTTTAAAGAAATCAATCTAAATATTCAGGAGCATCCCTAAGGCATATCATTGTTTCTTCCAATGATAGATTAATGAGATATTTGAGGAACTTAGGAGAATGTTACTCACCTAATGATGTTTGCTGCATTTTATGTTTGAGAATGTGCTTTAGGCTATTATGAATATCAATACTACTTCCCATGTTACTGAGATTAATAGTTATCTTTTCCACGTTGGCCATAGATATGATTCCTCAGGCTTTACTTTTCCCCACTCTTAATGTTAAGGACTCAAACACTCAACTTTTCATTTTGTGATGGCCTTATGCAGACTTTAGAACCTCCAGGAATGGAGATTGAAACAGACATAATAGACACAATACTTTAGGATCTACCAAGAGTGTGTTATAATTCAGAGCAAAAAGTTTCATTCATAGAATTGTTCATTATCACTCTCCTTGATTTTTCTTAAATTTAGCTCCTCATGGCCACAATGATTCAATGGAAGAGCCTCAGGAAAATTTGAAAGTGTGGTTTAAAATATTGTGATTGCCTTGTCTGTGTGGACAACAACTTGATGACCTAAACGTGAAATAAATGAGACGATGGCATTTCCATTGTTAGTCTCTCGCTGCTTAATCTATTTCAAAGCAGTATACACATATCAACCCATTTCAGACTTAACTCAATATGAGGCTTTCAAAATTCAGCCATAAATCATTTTGAAAAAGAAATCTAAGAAGGAAACAAATATTTTTAGATAGGAAGCAGGTTTCCAAAACTTAATTTTGCAAGAATCTTATTTAGAAATATGAGATATAGGCTGGGTGCAGTGGCCGATACCTGTAATCCCAGCACTTTGGGAGGCCAAGGCCAAACACCTGTGGTCAGGAGTTTGGGAGCTGCCTGGTCAACATGGTGAAACCCCGGCTCTACTAAAAATATAAGAACAGGCAGGGTGCGGTGGCTGACTCCTATAATCCTTGCTACTCAGGAGGCTGAGGCAAGAGAATTGCTTGAACCTGGAAGGCAGAGGTTGCAGTGAGCTGAGATTGCATCACTGCACTCCAGCCTGGGCAACAGAGCGAGACTCCATCTCACAAAAAAAAAAAAAAAAAAGATAAAATAT
Organism: Colobus guereza; assembly: GCA_030247045.1. Taxonomy (NCBI): domain Eukaryota; kingdom Metazoa; phylum Chordata; class Mammalia; order Primates; family Cercopithecidae; genus Colobus; species Colobus guereza. The sequence continues at coordinate 6,168 of DAKLCV010001896.1, forward strand.
ATGCCATGAAACAGCTGCTAGAAACACAAGGTTATGTGCAGGCAAGTATGAGAAAAATGGATCAAAGAAGTATATTTTGATGTCTGCAATGTGAAAGAGAACACTTAAATAATATAATTTGAAAGATGCTAGAGAAACTTCCTGTATCCCAATGTATGTTACCATGTCAGTATGCTACAGTGCAAAAATATTTTGCATGTAAGGGTTAATGGTTCACAGATGCTTACAGAGTTATTTCTCTACTATATATTTCTCTTCAATATATACTGAAGTATAGCATGTATATATATATATAGACAAAAGACCCCATAACTGAGTTCTCCTGCAGTTTTTAACTCTCATCACTGTTCTTGTTCAAGTGTATATATACATGGTTTATGTCAATAAACTATATATATATAATATACATATATAGAGAGCATATATTTATATGGCATACTTCAACGGTGTATGTGTACATATGATATATATAAAACATATATTGTGTATATATGGATCCTCTAATATATATGGTAGAAATAACTAAGAGTCTGTGAACCATTAACCCTTGCATGCAAAGTATTTTTAGATCAACGAAATTCCATAAAATGGGAAATTATATGAGGAAGAAATTTTATAAAAGTATTATAGTCAATAACTACAGTCAAAATATGGATATCTTTGGGATGAGATCAAGGAGGGTGAAAGCAAAATGGGTAAATGAGAGATATCAGACAAATTTTACAAAATATAGCTTTGGCTATAAATATTAAGATAATTTTGCTATTAGTTTTAGCCAATCAGATTCTAAAACCAAGGGCTAATTAATTATATCAGAGAAATCTGGAGAGCTTTGGCAGCAAAGTCTCTTTGTAAAAGTAAAGAAATACACCTCTAAGCCATATGTGTTCTCTGTAGACAAGCAAAGAGAAGCAGAGGCGAAAGGAGGAGTGTAGGTAAATCTGTTCAAAATTCCTCATCTAGTCAATTTGGCTTTAAAATGCATAGTGACTAGACTGGTCTAGTGTATTCTTTAATGTACAGAGAGTTTCTTACTTGAAAGATTCAGTTGTTCAACTGAATAACTGTCAGAAAAATTGTAGGTATCTTACTTATATATTTTTGTCTTTACCACTTTAGTACAGGCTTATTTGAATTCCAATTGCCAGAAATAGGTTTCTTTTCCTTTGCCTGAGGTTTATCTCTGGCTAATCACCAAGCTTCAGCAGCTTAAGTGTGGGGTCAGTTATGCTGGAGATTAGGACCACTTGGGAGTAGTGCTCAACCAAATACAACAAGGAGTTGATAAGAAAATACACCAATCTCCATATCCCTTGTGTGGCATTTAGAGTCATGATCTTCACATTGGCTCCTAGTGTGTCCCTAGCAGAATTAAGCTTCACTGACACACAGCAAGTAGCTGGCTTAATAGTGTGCCTTATCTAATTTCCCAAACCTTACTAAGTGATTTCTTCACCTTTCAAATAAACGACTTGTGAGAGATCTTTGTCTCAGGGTCTACCACTGGAGAACCTGAATTAAGATGAAATCAACTAGGCAAGTTATTTGATATAATGTAAATCTATGTGGATAAATCCTTTTATTCCATAAATGCTATCACAAAATAAACAGTTCATTTGATGACTAGACGTCTGAAGGCTCTGCCTGTAGAAAGGGAGAAATCGGGAGCTTGAGTGTTTTGGTGGATATGAGGCAATAAAACTCTTTCCAGTGTAGCCATTTTCAAGAAGAGTGGATGCTGACAGTGGCAGCTTGTAGTTGCGGTTACTAATATAGGCACATGTACTGAACCATAGTTCTGGACTCTACTCCATATGTACTGCACAGCTGGCTAAGCTGCTGGAGGAGCCTACTGCAGAAGATGGCCTGCTGGGCTTGAGATAAACACACCTGCTCCTGCTTGCTTGCTTCTGGGACCTTCTACGTTAAACTGTATCATCTCTTTTTCAACAGACACAGGGCTCAGTTATGGGAATACAGCAAGCACTGGGTGCCAGGAATAGAAAAAAGCCAGAATCTACAGAGGCAAGTTGATAGGACATTATTCTAGACAAAAAGAGAGTTGTATCTGCCAAGTTATATTGGTCACATAGCCACTAGCATTATCGAGACATCCTGCAAAATAATTTTAGGGAAAAAATAAGCTCAATTCCCAGAGGACCACAGATTTACATTTGTTTCCAATGACCGATTGTTACTTACATGGCTTGCTACTTAGATCCTTCAAGCAAAATATTGAAACTTCAATTCTTACATACGTTTATCACTTTTGTCCTTACAATTAAGTGTCCTTAAGCAGTATTTCCATATATGTAGCATTAAAATAACCAGTCAACAGTACATTCTTTCTAGTTCACATTCTTCTTTCTTCTTATGAACATTGTTGACTCAAGCAGCCTGAGTTATTGAGAACTCCTGACTTTTCAAGAATCAGAACTCACACTCAAGAAAGCTAAATGGTTCATGGTTCTTGAATAAATATGTGAGTTTTTCCCAAAGCGAACGAAGCTATCGTTGTGGGTCACTGCCTCTTATGAGTCAACATGAGAGTTAGGAGAGAGAATGGAGACAACATCCTGAACACATCTCTGAACCAGTGGATCTGGTGTACTATGCGTTCCTCTCATCAATATTGTCTCTTTCTCTCTCTTCCCCCACCCCATTCCCTCTTGAGCATCTTTCCAAAGGCCATTGACTCTCCCTTCTTCAGTAGAGGCAGTTACCTTTTAATCTTGTATGTTCAGTCTGATGTGTACATTGCAGGATTTAGAATTTACAGGAAGATTAAACTTGGTCCTTTCTATCTTCTGTGGCTATTTCTTCTTGACTCCTTGGTCTTCTGATAATTATTTGATCCACAAGCCTGGTTTACAATGAAGAAAACATGGGCCATATTTAGATAGAATACGGTTGCAGTTTACACAAGTTGAAAAAGAAACTGTGGTGAATAGAGAGGCCTTCACAATTTTCTCTAGGGCTTTTGTGTCAGTTTCCAAGAAATCACTGCATAGTTTGCTCTCTCCATTGCCTTTGTATTATCTATGCGTCGTATTAAAGAAGTTAAGAGGCCAGGCGTGGTGGCTCAAGCCTGTAATCCCAGCACTTTGGGAGGCCGAGACGGGCGGATCACGAGGTCAGGAGATCGAGACCATCCTGGCTAACACGGTGAAACCCCGTCTCTACTAAAAAATACAAAAAACTAGCCGGGCGTGGTGGCTGGCGCCTGTAGTCCCAGCTACTCGGGAGGCTGAGGCAGGAGAATGGCGGGAACCCGGGAGGCGGAGCTTGCAGTGAGCTGAGATCCGGCCACAGTGCTCCAGCCCCGGCAGAGCGAGACTCCGCCTCAAAAAAAAAAAAAAAAAAAGTTAAGAACAATTTGTTGAATTCAGGCCAAGAGAAAGGTGAGAAATTGTGTGACAATGATGAACTCAAACATTAGGTTGTTATGGAGATTCTTGTTAAAACCTTTAGAGGCAAAAATAAATTATTTTTAGAGGCAAAAATTATGCCAACTTTGATTTTGCCAATACCTCGCTAACTCTTTTGATGATGATCAGGAGTTGTTTATAAATGTCTATATACATCAATTTGAGAAAGAGAATCTTGCAGAAGGATAGCTCAGTTTCTCTCAGCAATATTCAATAGAAATATTCAGATCACTGTTAAAGAAAAAAATATTCATGACACATTTGTTAAAGATGATAAGGCAGATTTTATTCAAGAGGAGCCATGATGATAGATGTAGGCACCACTGCAGTGGGATCCTGCAATAGGGAAAATAAATTGGACTTAACTTCCAACTTCAGTAAGAACAAGTGAGAATTTACAACCAAGAAGCTCAGTAAATGTCAGTGGATGCAAAATTACTAAGAGGAAACTTCTGGGCAAGATGTCAGGGCCTCAGGGACAGAGAGTGATTGGCTCATGGATGGTAAAAGAATTTACCAACGGTGGTATAGGTTTGAAAAGAAAAGTTGTATTAGAAAGAATGCTGCAGCAGAGTACAGTGGGGCGCTTAAACAAGAGAAGACTGAACACGCCTCGGTGCATTTTTTTTAGGCATGTTTATGGCCCTTAAAGCAGGAACTTTAGGGTAATTTGTACCATATTAGTCACCTAAGTGATGGTCAATTATTACATTTCTAGGCATTTTGGTACCTTGATATCAGCAAGGGTTGCATAATGAGTTTTGGCATGCATACATTCCAGAGATGTATAGAAATTCTAGTTGCTTAGAAATTCTTGGGAAAGAAGGCTGCACTAGATGTGGCTTTAGATAACAGGGCAGTTTCATTACCTCTGAATTCTTCAGATGAGGGTCTTGCCTCTGAGGGTCTGCTTGATGGCCACAAGGTGATCTTTTCTCTTCTCAGAAGCATCAAGGATAAGGGTTTCTAGCTAAATTGGCTTGACAGAACCATGCTGAAGGCAAAGCAGAATGATAAGATATCTAGAGTAATTACATACCAAGCATGGGAGATTTTCCTAAATTGACTTACCGAGATTCTTGCTTGAACTGTATTCTATAAGGACAGAAAAGAAAGCCTGAGGTCAGACCGAGTCAAGTAGAGGACTCAGAGGAGCTCGATTAAAGGTTCTATCCAAAGAGAGTCTTTGTAAGCACACATGTAAACTTCAAGTTTCTAGTTGTCACATTAAAAGAAACAGGTAAATTATTTTTATTTTTATTTATTTATTTATTTATTTATTTATTTATTTTGAGACGGAGTCTCGCTCTGTCACCCAGGCTGGAGTGCAGTGGCCGGATCTCAGCTCACTGCAAGCTCCGCCTCCCGGGTTCACGCCATTCTCCTGCCTCAGCCTCCCGAGTAGCTGGGACTGCAGGCGCCGCCACCTCGCCCGGCTAGTTTTTGTATTTTTTAGTAGAGAAAGGGTTTCACCGTGTTAGCCAGGATGGTCTCGATCTCCTGACCTCGTGATCTGCCCGTCTCGGCCTCCCAAAGTGCTGGGATTACAGGCTTGAGCCACTGCGCCCGGCCTGTTTTGAATAGTATATATATTTATCTCAACATATCCAAGTTTTTTTAAATTTCAAGATTCAATTAATATAAAAATTATGGGATATTTTACAGAATTTTTGTACAAAGTCTTTGAAAGCTTGCGTGTGAATTATAATTATGTCATGTCTCAATTTGGACTAGCCACATTTCAAGGACTCAAAAGCCAACATGACCAATGGCTACCGTGTTGGAAAGCAGCTCTGTGTGACATCTGGACACAAAATTCAAGGAAAACAGTGCTTCTAGTCTCAGACCCAGGAAAACACTTAATTGCTCAGGTGGCATTTCTATAATACAGTGATTATAACTCACAGTGGATAATGCCTTTTTTCCAAAATGAAATGCATTGCTTACATTTAGGCACTAGGTCCACTGCTCAGCACTGTATATCTTGGAATTGTCTCAACTTACCCTTTGGCATCTGTAGAAGGATACAGTGACTTTTATTGCTTGTAGGACATGATTTGTTTGGCATTAAAGAGGTAAACAATAACAAAGTATTGATGGTATAAATTTTAAGTGATGTTTACATTACGCATTTGGGAGTTTTTAGAATGGGAGCAAAATTTGCTCTTTTTTTTTTTTTTTTTACATGCTTTAATCTATTTGCTGAGATAGCTTCATGGCTACAAATAATAGTGGAAAAATATTTGGTAGGGCGTCCTCCTCTCTTCTACCAATGTTTCTTGATAATCAGTAGCAAAAAACAGAGGCAGGGGAACCATTTTTTAATAGCACCAATTTCTTTGTTGTTTTTCTGGTCAGTGCCTGCTGCAAAGAATACAGAAGTACATGGATTCCAGTTAGCTGTCCTGGGCATAAAACTATTCTAGTCTGCATTCTGGGAAGAGACCAGTCTCAGTTAATCCCATATAGCCGTAAAGCATCAATAAAACATTTGAAACTGGAATGTCAGTTCCTGTAATGCTTATAGAGACAAAAGTTAATCACTAGAAACAATTCTAGACCCTTATCAGCCCAGGGATCGCACCAGAGGAATCTACATAATAAACTTGACTAATTCTTATCTATCACTAGTCTCCCCATATAGCTGCTTTCCACACTTTGCTGCCCTTAGAAGCTCAAAGTTCTTTCCTTTGTTTTGTCACTTCTCTAAACATTTATTTGTCTTTTGTTAAGATGCTCTATCAGCCCAGGTTCTCCTTTTAGTTACTCATTGCAGAATGCTCCCATGTGTAAGCAGGATGCACAAGTTAATACATTGGTGTTTGGTTTTTCTCTTGTTAATGTGTTTTTGCTTTTGTCAGTCTAATTTACAGGGCCTAATAGAGGCGGCCTAGGAGGAACAGTATTTTTCTCCCCTACAGCAGCAAAAATGTGGAGCTATTTTAATCTATTAATATTTCTTTGCTCTTTCTTATTGGAGTAATTTAGTACATCTGTTTTACCCTTTGCATTCCTTCTTCATATTTCAAAGGGTTTTGCTCAACAAAACATACTGCAGTATCTTATGTAAGAATGTTCTCACTACTTTAGTTTTAGTAGGGAATATAATTGGAATGTTCTGTTTGTCAATATTTACTTTTTAGCTCAGCAAGACCTGCAAGAATCAGTCGATGAAACCTCAAATACAGAAAACCATTTTATGGTGACAAATATTCTATATTAAAGTATCTCAGTTTTCCACAAATTGTATACAATATTCCTTGCTAAGCCCAAGTCCAATACCAAGATAACTTTTAATAACTCAAGAAAAATAAAAAGTAAAAAAAAAAAAAAAGAAAAAAGAAAAAAGAAAAAAACTTTTCTCTATAAGAACTCTAGGAAAACAGTCAGTTATATTTATAGCTAAATTGTGTTGCATTTAAAGTATTTTCAACTTCAGAATTTTGCTTGTCTTACTGATAGATATGGGACTTTAAGTTAGGTATAAAGCAAATTCAAAAATCTTTCCCCAAACATTAGATCTCCTTGTCACAAAGTTCTGGAATATGTGACTCTATTGGAATAATTTCAAATTCAGAATCAAAAAGAGTCACATCTCCTAGGGATTGTTAGAAACCTAGAAATGTGATATAGGAAAATGAAATGGTAAGGAATGGTAAAAGCTGATGAGAAGATATTATTGAAAAAATGTGTTAAAATCATTTTTAAAAGCTGGGGAATTGTATAACCAGATCTAGTATTGAACTATTGTTAGTAGGAAGAGAAAAGAGATAACCTGGGCATGGAAATTGTGCTTTTGAGAGTGTCTTAAAACCCAAAAGGCATTAGAAAAAAAAATAGCTTTTAAAATAAGAAAGGAAACTTTACATTGAGATGAAGACTCACTTCCAGAAACATAGCTACTAAATGTGTCTACATTATATAAAGAAAAAAAGTCTATCTGAAACTGGCAGTGATGAGAAGAATGTATGATTGAAAAATGGAAATTGACCAAAGAGTACTGGATCACAAATTGTAAAGTAATTGAAAGTGTACTATATTTATTAATTTAAATAAATTAATTGGTATATGAGAGAGAGCGAGTGTGTGTGTGCACGCATGTCGGGGGTTGGAATGGGGAGTGGGTTTCAATAAGTTCACGTGAAATCAGTTTCCCAAACAGCATTTTCTAAAAGATCTTAAACTGTTCAGAATAATTTTTTCTACTCTATGGTATATGCTTTACCTCAACCAGTGAGAGTTTTAGGTAAATAAATCCATTACTTAACACATATTTGGCATCATATTTTCCAGTTTTCGTTATGAAATAGTCAACACTTTTCATTAGAAAAAATAATCTGGCCCCAAGATTTTAAATTCATAAGTTTCAATGTTCCTGCCAATGTGTATCTTAGTTTCCCTAATATGGTGCATTTAATACTCCCATCTTAATCCTGCCTAGAAGTCAACATTCAGTCTCCATTACTTTTGCGCAAATATTGCAAGCATATTCATATTGAAATGCATGTCACAGCTAATTCCTATGCTTAGAAGTTCTGTTTGACTGTGCAGGACTTGAATGTTTAAACAGCCTCACTTTACACCATTGCTTTTCAGTGATTTCCTGCCAGGATGCTCGTATTCGATTTGGAATTCAAACAGTTTTATGTTTGAGAAGAGAAAAAGAGAGATGCAAATACCTTATCAAGTAGAGGCACTTTTTTCCTAATACAAACATCAACTCTATTCAGAGGATAAACGTTTCATAACTAATTAATCTATTCTTGAACATAATTTAACAATTAATATAGAGCCTACTATGGACAAAGCTATTGCACTCGTGATTATGGTGTAGGGGTGGAGGAGGACATATAAAAATGAGGAAGCTTCCTGATATCTAAAAAAGGTTAAGCTATTAATGAAGATGAGCTATATATAAATAATTCCAGTGCAAGGAAATAAATAATAGATACCATGAGAATGGAAATGAGTGTTTTGTTTTCCGAGAAGACAGAACACACTCAACTGTGATGACTGGAGATTTCAGTCAGTAAGTGACATATTAGAAAGACACAAAAGGTGAGTAAGATTTACACAGCAAGGCACAGCAGTCAATGAGAACAACATGAACAGCAGTTCAGACTTGGAAAAGCCTATGTTGTCTTCAGAAGGAAATGATGCTTACCATGAGGAGAGCAGAGGTTCCCTGCAGTAGGGCAATAAATCATCTCATGAAGGGCCTCAGAGGACCCAGGAGTTAGTCCTTGGTGAAGATGGACTATTCACAGTGATTTGAGCAGTGAAATCACATTGCAACATGGTATTCTTGGAAGGAAAATACACTACTATATGATTATAGGGAGAAGATGAGCGGCAGAGCCTTATTAGAGGGAAATCCTGTGAAGGATACAAAAGATACTGTGAAAAACAATCAGCCAAGTGTTTGCCACAGAGGAGTAGGAAAACTGAAATGCCTACTCTGAGAGGCTGGTGCATCATTAAAAAGAGAGCATGAGGCTGAGGGAGGAGTGGCTTTGTCAGGGAATAGGCAGTCTAATGACAAGCAGAGACTGAACTGTGCATGTGCAGAAGTCCAATGGGCCAAGAATAAACACTAGAGGACAGGAATGCCCTGGGGCGTTAAGATTGATGTCTTTGTGTGAGCAGTAAACTCTGTAGGGAAATATTCACTGATGGGAAGCACTCCTGAGGATTGGAAGAGCAGCCACAGGAAATAGAACAAATCCAAGGAGAGGAGACACCCAAAGGCAAGAACCCCACCGATGTTCTGGCTGGTTTTGCGCATGAAAGAAAAGAAGACGAAGGAATGGAATGTGTAAAATGTTCTTTGTTTTGAAATTCACACAATTTTTTTTTTTTTTTTTTTTGAGAGGAAGTCTCACTCTGTCACCCAGGCTGGAGTGCAGTGGCGCGATCTCGACCCACTGCAAGCTCTGGCTCCCGGGTTCACACCATTCTCCTGCCTCAGCCTCCTGAGTAGCTGGGACTACAGGTGCCTGCCACCATGCCTGGATAATTTTTTGTATTTTTTGTATTTTTTCATTTCAGTAGAGAAGGTATTTCACCATCTTAGCCAGGATGGTTTCATCTCTGACCTCGTGATCCGCCGGCCTTGGCCTCCCAAAGTGTTGGGATTACAGGCGTCAGCCACCGCACCTGCCTGAAATTCACACCAATTTGTATATCCTCTATTTGCACCTAGTTGGGATCCTACAAATGTTTGGTTAATATTGTTCAAAATGTGTTGTTATGTCACACTGATAAGCTGTAAATTTAGAGAAAAAGCTGAATATGGTAAGATGAAGTAGTCAAGGAGTCAGATAATTAGAGGTAAAAGGAAGTCATGTGAAGGAATCAAGGTCAAAAGAGAAAACAGAACTAATATGAGACCAGTAAAACTCAGAAGTTCACAAAATCTAGAGTGCAGGGTAAGGAGGAGAGAGTCAAAGATGAGGAGAACAGGTATGCACTAAAGAGGGGAGCAAGCCAGCAAGAGGTACCTGGAATGAAGTACTAGCTTAATGCCTAAGAAATGTCTAGCTGATATGAATTTAGGCATACTAAAATGTCACTGTAGAATTTAATTTATTTGCTTATGTTTTTTTCTATTACTGTTGTTTTGTAGCAGTAAGTGAAAGTTCTTACAGAATTTCTATATGTCATTGACTCCCAACTTTGATTACTCATTTGAAGGACCTCAAGAGCTTTGCTCATTACTGAGTTCTAGGCTCTTCCCACAAGACTCCGTTTTTATTCTCCTGAGTGGTGTTTGCACAAATGGAGTTTGGAAACTCCTAGGTGATTTTACTAGCCAACACTGAGAATTGCTTCATATGTAAAGCAGACCAAAATGGAGCTGCCCACAGGGGACAGAGTAGAACCTGTTGCCACACCTCACATTCTGACTCATTCAATCCAGTTTGTGAAGCAAAATCCTAGGAGAGTCCTTATAAAAATACAAAATCCTCAGTCCTATCTGAAATCCACTAAATATGAATCTAAGTGTTGAATGCAGGACCGAATAGAAGTGATTCTGATGCACACCTGTTTATAATTTACTGTCATAGCTCTCCCTGACCCATGCTTTATAAACCACTGCTACAAGTAAAGATTTTGACTTCTGCTGAGTTCCTAAGCTTCCTGTGATCTAATAAGGTCACTTGTGATTCAGGATTATTAGTTTCCATTCCTGTGTTAAATAACAATTACTCTAATTTCCATTGATTGACAGCTATGGACCAAGAATTTTGTTGGTCCCTGGAGATTCAGAGTCACACTATGGTCTTTGTCCTTAAGAAACCATTCATCTAATGGAAACACAAGTGAATAATTTTAACTTGGTAGACACAGGCAGGAGGAGCTTAAGCGCTGAGCCCAAATGGTCTGCATGGAAAAGCTTCCTTGGTAAGAGAGATCATGAGAAGACTGCTTGCCTCAGACACAGCAGGAGTGTGAGAAAAGTAGGAAAGGAACAAGCAAACTGGCTAGTGGCTAACACTCTAAATTGTGCAGCTTTTTTTTTATTATTATACTTTAAGTTCTAGGGTACATGTGCACAATATGCAGGTTTGTTACATATGTATACACGTGCCATGTTGGTGTGCTGCACCCATTAACACGTCATTTACATTATTTATATCTCCTAATGCTATCCCTCCCCCCAACCCTCCCCACAATAGGCCCCACTGTGTGATGTTCCCCTTCCTGTGACCAAGTGATCTCATTGTTCAATTTCCACCTATTAGTGAGAACATGCGGTGTTTGGTTTTCTGTTCTTGTGATAGTTTGCTGAGAATGATGGTTTCCAGCTGCATCTATGTCCCTACAAAGGACACGAACTCATCCTTTTTTATGGCTGCATAGTACTCCATGGTGTATGTGTGCCACATTTTCTTAATCCAGTCTATCACTGATAGACATTTGGGTTGATTCCAAGTCTTTGCTATTGTGAATAGTGCCGCAATAAACATACATGTGCATGTGTCTTTATAGCAGAATGATTTATAATCCTTTGGGTATATACCCACTAATTGGATGGCTGGGTCAAATGGTATTTCTAGTTCTAGATCCTTGAGGAATCACCACACTGTTTTCCACAATGGCTGAATTACTTTAAAGTCCCACCAACAGTGTAAAAGTGTTCCTATTTCTCCACATCCTCTCCAGCACCTGTTGTTTCCAGATTTTTTAATGATCGCCATTCTAACTGGTGTGACATGGTATCTCATTGTGGTTTTCATTTGCATTTCTCTGATGGCAAGTGATGATGAGTATTTTTTTCATGTGTCTGTTGGCTGTATGAATGTCTTCTTTTGAGAAGTGTCTGTTCATATCCTTTGCCCACTTTTTGATGGGGTTGTTTGTTTTTTTCTTGTAAATTTGATTGAGTTCTTTATAGGTTCTGGATATTAGCCCTTTGTCAGATGAGAAAACTGCAAAAATTTTCTCCCATTCTGTAGGTGGCCTGTTCACTCTGATGGTATTTTTTTTGCAGTGCAGAAGCTCTTTAGTTTAATTAGATCCCATTTGTCAATGTTGGCTTTTGTTGCTGTGGCTTTTGGTGTTTTAGACATGAAGTCCTTGCCCATGCCTATGTCCTGAATGGTAATCCCTAGGTTTTCTTCTAGGGTTTTTATGGTTTTAGGTCTAACGTTTAAGTCTCTAACCCATCTTGAATTAATTTTTATATAAGAAATAAGGAAAGGATCCAGTTTCAGCTTTCTGCTTATGGCTAGCCAATTTTCCAGGACCATTTATTAAATAGGGAATCCTTTCCCCATTTCTTGTTTTTGTCAGGTTTGTCAAAGATCAGATGGCTGTAGATGTGTGGTGTTATTTCTGAGGACTCTGTTCTGTTCTATTGGTCTGTATCTCTGTTTTGGTACCAGTACCATGCTGTTTTGGTTACTGTAGCCTTGTAGTATAGTTTGAGGTCAGGTAGTGTGATGCCTCCAGCGTTGTTCCTTTGGCTTATGATTGTCTTGGCAATGGGGACTCTTTTTTGGTTCCATATGAACTTTAAAGTAGTTTTTTCCAATTCTATGAAGAAAGTCATTGTTAGCTTAATGGGGATGGCATTGAATCTATAAATTACCTTGTGCAGTATGGCCATTTTCACAATATTGATTCTTCCTATCCAGGAGCATGGTATGTTCTTCCATTTGTTTGTGTCCTCTTTTATTTCACTGAGCAGTGGTTTGTAGTTCTCCTTGAAGAGGTCCTTTACATCCCTTGTAAGTTGGATTCCTAGGTATTTTATTCTCTTTGAAGCTAGTGTGAATGGGAGTTCATTCATGATTTGGCTGTTTGTCTGTTACTGGTGTATAAGAATGTTTGTGATTTTTGCATATTGATTTTGTATCGTGAGACTTTGCTGAAGTTCCTTATCAGCCTAAGGAGATTTGGGGATGAGACAATGGGATTTTCTAAATATACAATCATATCATTTGCAAACAGGAACAATTTGACTTCTTCTTTTCCTAACTGAATACCCTTGATTTCTTTCTCTTGCCTGATTGCCCTAGCCAGAACTTCCAACACTGTGTTGAATAGGATTGGTGAGAGAGGGCATCCCTGTCTTGTGTCAGTTTTCGAAGGGAATGCTTCCAGTTTTTGCCCATTCAGTATGATATTGGCTGTGGGTTTGTCACAAATAGCTCTTATTATTTTGAGATATGTTCCATCAATACCGAATTTATTGAGGGTTTTTAGCATGAAGGGCTGTTGAATTTTGTCAAAGGCCTTTTCTGCATTTATTGAGATAATCATGTTCTTGTCTTTGGTTCTGTTTATATGCTGGATTACGTTTATTGATTTGCCTGTGTTGAACCAGCCTTGCATCCCAGGGATGAAGCCCACTTGATCATGGTGGATAAGCTTTTTGATGTGCTGCTGGATCTGGTTTGCCAGTATTTTATTGAGGATTTTTGCATCGATGTTCATCAGGGATATTGGTCTAAAATTCTGTTTGTTTGTTGTGTCTCTGCCAGGCTTTGGTATCAGGATGATGTTGGCCTCATGAAATGAGTTAGGAGGATTCCTCTTTTCTATTGATTGGAATAATTTCAGAAGGAATGGTGCCAGCTCCCCTGTACCTCTGGTAGAATTCAGCTGTGAATCCATCTGGTCCTGGACTTTTTGGTTGGTAGGCTATTAATTATTGCCTCAATTTCAGAGCCTGTTACTGGTCTATTCAGGGATTCAATTTCTTCCTGTTTTAGTCTTGGGAGAGTGTAAGTGTCCAGGAAATTATCCATTTCTTCTAGGTTTTGTAGTTTATTTGTGTAGAGGTGTTTATAGTATTCTGTGATGGTAGTTTGTATTTCTGTGGGGTCAGTGGTGATATCCCTTTATCATTTTTATTGCACCTATTTGATTTTTCTCTATTAGTCTTGCTAGCTGTCTATCAATTTTGTTGATCTTTTCAAAAACAGCTCCTGAATTCATTGATCTTTTGGAGGGTTTTTGTGTGTCTATCTCCTTCAGTTCTGCTCTGATCTTAGTTATTTCTTGCCTTCTGTTAGCTTTTGAATGTGTTTGCTCTTGCTTCTCTAGTTCTTTTAATTGTGATGTTAGGATGTCAATGTTAGATCTTTCCAGCTTTCTCTTGTGGGCATTTAGTGCTATAAATTTCCCTCTGCACACTGCTTTAAATGTGTCCCAGAGATTCTGGTATGTTGTATCTTTGTTCTCATTGGGTTCAAAGAACATCTTTATTTCTGCCTTCATTTCATTATGTACCCAGTAGTCATTCAGGAGCAGGTTGTTCCGTTTCCATGTAGTTGAGTTGTTTTGATTGAGTTTCTTAATCCTGAGTTCTAGTTTGATTGCACTGTGGTCTGAGAGACAGTTTGTTATAATTTGTGTTCTTTTACATTTGCTGAGGAATGCTTCACTTCCAACTATGTGGTCAATTTTGGAATAAGTGCGATGTGCTGAGAAGAATATGTATTCTGCTGATTTGGGGTGGAGAGTTCTGTAGATGTCTATTAGATCTGCTTCGTGCAGAGATGAGTTCAATTCCTGGATATCCTTGTTAACTTTCTGTCTCGTTGATCTGTCTAATGTTGATAGTGCTGTGTTAAAGTCTCCCGTTATTATTGTATGGGAGTCTAAGACTATTTGTAAGTCCCTAAGGACATACTTTATGAATCTGGGTGCTGCTGTATTGGGTGCATATATATTTAGGATAGTTAGCTCTTCCTGATGAATTGATCCCTTTACCATTATGTAATGGCCTTCTTTGTCTCTTTTGATCTTTGGTGGTTTAAAGTCTCTTTTATCAGAGACTAGGATTGCAACCCCTACCTTTTTTTCTTTTTTTTCCATTTGCATGGTAGATCTTCCTCCATCCCTTTATTTCAAGAATATGTGTGTGTCTGCATGTGAGATGGGTCTCCTGAATACAGCAAACTGATGGGTCTTGACTCCAATTTACCAGTCTGTGTCTTTTGATTGGACCATTTAGTCCATTTACATTTAAGGTTAATATTGTTACATGTGAACTTGATCCTGTCATTATGATATTAGCTGGTTATTTTGCTCGTTAGTTGATGCAGTTTCTTCCTAGCGTCGATGGACTTTATATTTTGGCATGTTTTTGCAATGGGTAATACCGGTTGTTCCTTTCCATGTTTAGTGCTTCCTTCAGGAGCTCTTGTAGGGCAGGCCTGGTGGTGACAAAATCTCTAAGCATTTGCTTGTCTGTAAAGGATTTTATTTCTCCTTCACTTATGAAACTTAGCTTGACTGGATATGAAATTCTGGGTTGCAAATTCTTTTCTTTAAGAATGTTGAATATTGGCCCCCACTCTCTTCTGGCTTGTAGAGTTTCTGCCAAGAAATCTGCTATTAGTCTGATGAGCTTCCCTTTGTGGGTAACCTGACCTTTCTCTCTGGCTGCCCTTAACATTTTTTCCTTCATTTCAACTTTGGTGAATCTGACAATTATGTGTCTTGGAGTTGCTCTTCTCGAGGAGTATCTTGGTGGCATTCTCTGTATTTCCTGAATTTGAATGTTGACCTGCCTTACTAGGTTGGGGAAGTTCTCCTGGATGATATCCTGAACAGTGTTTTCCAACTTGGTTCCATTTTCCCCCTCACTTTCAGGCACCCCAATCAGACGTAGATTTGGTCTTTTCACATAATCCCATATTTCTTGGAGCCTTTGTTCATTTCTTTTTACTCTTTTTTTCTCTACACTTCTCTTCTCGCTTCATTTCATTCATTTGGTCTTCAGTCACTGATACTCTTTCTTCCAGTTGATTGAGTCAGTTACTGAAGCTTGTACATTTGTCATGTAGTTCTCGTGTCATGGTTTTCATCTCTATCAGTTCTTTTAAGGTCTTCTCTGCATTGATTATTCTAGTTATCCTTTCATCCATTCTTTTTTCAAGGTTTTTAGTTTCTTTGTGCTGGTTATGTTGTTTCTCCTTTAGCTCTGAGAAGTTTGATGGACTGAAGCCTTCTTCTCTCAACTCGTCAAAGTCATTCTCTGTCCAGCTTTGTTCCATTGATGGTGATGAGCTCCGTTCCTTTGGACGGGAGATGCACTCTGATTTTTTGAATTTCCAGCTTTTCTGCACTGCTTTTTCCCCATCTTTGCAGTTTTATCTGCCTTTAGTCTTTGATGTTGGTGACGTCCTGATGGGGTTTTGGTGTGGGTGTCCTTTCTGTTTGTTAGTTTTCCTTCTAACAGTCAGGACCCTCAGCTGCAGGTCTGTTGCAGTTTGCTTGAGGTCCACTCTAGACGCTGTTTGCCTGGGTATCAGCAGAGGAGGCTGCAGAAGATAGAATGTTGCTGAACAACAAGTGTTGCTGTCTGATTCTTGCTCTGGAAGCTTCGTCTCAGGAGTCTACCCTGCTATGTGAGGTGTGAGGTGCCAGTCTGCACCTAGTGGGGGATGTCTCCCAGTTAGGCTACTCAGGGGTCAGGGACCCACTTGAGCAGGCAGTCTGTCCATTCTCAGGTCTCAGCCTCCATGCTGGGAGAACCACTGCTCTCGTCAAAGCTGTCAGACAGGGGCTTTTACATCTGCAGAGGTTTCTGCTGCTTTTTGTTTAGCTATGACCTGTCTCCAGTGGTGGAGTCTACAGAGGCAGGCCGGCCTCCTTGAGATGTGATGGGCTTCACACAATTCGAGCTTCCCAGTGGCTTTGTTTACCTACTTAAACTTCAGCAATGGCAGGTGCCCCTCCCCCAGCCTCACTGTCACCTAGCAGTTAGATCTCAGACTGCTGTGGTAGCAATGAGGCAGGCTCCATGGGCGTGGGACCCTCCGGGCCAAGTGTGGGATGTAACCTCCTGGTGTGCTGTTTGCTAAGACCCTTGGTAAAGCACAGTATTAGAGTGGGAGTTACCCGATTTTCCAGGTATTGTGTGTCTCAATTTCTCTTGGCTAGGAAAAGGAATTCCCTTCCCCCTTGTACTTCCCAGGTGAGGTGATGCCTCACCCTGCTTCAGCTCTAGCTGGTCGGGCTGCACCCGTGGGCCAGCATCGACCATCCTACACTCCCCAGTGAGATGAACCTGGTACCTCAGTTGAAAATGCAGAAATCACCAGTCTTCTGTGTTGCTCATGCTGGGAGCTGGAGGCTGGAGTTGTTCCTATTCAGACATCTTGGGCCCCCCCTGTGCAGCTTTTAAGATTTGGCTAACATGAAAGGTTTCTCTGGGAGGTTTGTGATGCATCTCATCTCTCCTCCTTCCCTTTGGAGTCCTGACTAATGGATGATACACGTAAAGGTCTATAAACAAGTGAGGACTATTGTTCCACTTGACATATCTGAACAAGCCACCTATAACCCTCAAAATGTACATTCTTTTATGTATCTAATGCTCAGATTGGGTTTCCTGTCCCATTTCTCTTCCAGTAAAGAAAACTGAGCCTGCAGAGTGTTTTACCTACTCAGGAGTAGGCAGAGAATCTGGAACAGAATACTTTTGTGAATCTGGTTTAGCAAGTTCTCCTGATCCATTTTTCTGTTTGTAACAGGACATGTGAGAGGATTCAAGAAGTAAGTCTGTATCTTTTAAGGCCTGCAATTTTGCCTCCTAGTAAAATGAATCAATTGTAATCTCTGACCAATCACATTGGCCAGTCCTCCCTCTCTGGAAAAAGGATTGAAAGCGGGTAGAAGTAGAGAAAGCTAGAAAAGCAGAAATCTCCCTCACAGTAAACCCATGACAAAGACTACTAGCTGCTTATTAATATTTATTCTCCAAGCTTGGCATGGTGGCATGTGCCTGTAGTCCAGGTACTTAGTAAGCGAAGGTAGGAGGATCACTGGGGCCCAGGAATTCAAGGCTATAGCGGGCTATGATTCTGCCTATGAATAGCCACTGTACTCCAGTCACGGTAACATAAGAGGATCTCATCTCTAAAAATAAATAATAAAATATTCGTTCTTCACTCCTTTCTTAATGACATTTCCAGGTATTGTTGGGACTGACAGTGTGCTCGGTTTAGAAGCAACATTTATCAGTCCCATCTGAGGCATTGATGTCTGTGGGACAGGCTTCTGAGCTATGAAATGTTACAAGAGATTGTTGAGCAGGGCTTGCAGGAAGTTTTCCTAAAACATTGTCATGCCTTAAGAACGTACCAGCTTTTATACTTAGTCTTCTTATTTCTACTATCCCAGAACCTAAATTTTTTTTGGCTGGAGCCACAGCAATCATTTCATGAGAATGAATATGAGAGGAGCCTACACCATAACAACACGAAACCATGGTATCTGTACTATTTTGTGACTTATGTATTACTAGAGGAAAACAAATTCCATAATTTTTAAGCAACTTTTTTGTGTGTGTGGCAGTGATGTCTTTGTTATTTATAGGAGAATACATTTCCTAACCAATACTCTCTTCTACACAGGAAGGAAAAATACAGTAAGTCTACTTCTCTACAGTGCAAGGTTAAAAATGTGGCACAAAGGTATAAATGTTTTCTTTTTTTAAACTTAATAATAGTACAATCTATTGATTTATAAATCAGTATGTTGTACCGCGTTACAGGCCAAGAAAGTGCTGAATATAAATAACAAATACTCTTTATAACCTGAAGAAAGAAATAGAATCACAAAATCCTCAAAAATCTGAACTAATTTCCTAAATATGAGAAAAATCACATCCTTAAGCAATGCTAAAAGGCAAACTTACCATTTCATGTTGTCAATTTCTAAGATTATTTTGCAGTAAACACCTTCCTCATTTTCTCAATTGTTAGGTGAGCAATTTGCAAAAGGCTGCCCCAGGAAGTGTCCATGAGAGAATGCGCTGGTCCATTAAATGGAAATGACAGCTATTGGATAATGCTGGAGTTCTGACTTATGCCTTCTGACCACTCACTGTGACAAAGTTTTGATGAGTCACCTTATGCTATGAGTATAGAAGCATCCCTTATGAAGAAAAGTGATGAAAATACCAACAATATTTCTCTTTTAAAATTGACTGAGTAATTTAAAGAAATATGCACAATTATCCTCACATCTTTTTAAGGCACTTATCATCGTTGTGGACATTTCATGCTTTTTATAGCTTTGGTTTAAAATTAATGATGATCCTTAAGCTCTAATGATCAACTTCACAATAATGTTCTCCAAAAGCATTTAGGGATGCAACATTGGGCACCAATTTGACATTACTCAACAGTGACAATATTTGACTATAGAGATTGAATGCTCCAAGTAAACCATATCAACAACAACAAAAAAACATTTTTATTAACAGGGAGTTAACCACAGAAAAGATGTTATTTTTCCTATTGTTTCATTTAATAGGGAATTTTATGTCTTGATGTTATGGTGTAGTTCTTAGTCCCAGGAATACCTGGAACTTGTGAACATAAGGTTTTAGGGTCCCTAAATGAAGATGCCAAGTGCATATCACATATCTATTTTCCAGGTATTAGTACCCAACATCAACCTTGATAATTTTCAAAAGGGCTTTCAGTAGAAGCAAATGTGTAAACTGGGGTTTGCAGCCAACTTGGAATATTTTTTAAAAACTTAGTGGAAAGCCAGTTTGGTTATCTCCTTCTATACTTTAAGAATCACATTTTCCCGATTATTTAGTTTCTAAAGACTAATGCAGTTAGAATACATGACTGAGCCTATAGCCCATCTAATTTCCCCAACTGAGAAGTAAATGTAATAATTCCACATAATCCCCATAATATTTTGGATTCAGATAGAAGTAGTTTTAATATTTTTTGTGTTTTAACTAAGAAAACCATCAAATAAATTTTATCATTGATAAATTTAACATAGCCAGGGACAGACTCCTTTTGTCACCTACATTATGTAGCCTGTTTTAAGCCTGTATATCATTTTCTGCCTCATTATGACCTACTTGAGAATGCCAGAGACTGTAACACACAGAATCAAGATAAGGGCTCAGGAAAATGTCAGCATCGCAGAGATCACTGAGCTCTCACTAAGCCCATTTCTCAGACTCCTTTTGCACTTACATGTCTCCAACACCTTTCTCTTTCCGCCCACTTGTTACAATTGAGTTTGGTAACCTTTGAAATCATGCTTCCAAAGTTGATGAAGCTATGAGATAAACATCCCTAAATTATTAATTAAAGAAAAGCTGCCCGTCAATGAAGAGCAAACATTTTGGATGTAATGTATACAAGAAATGAATTGTCATATTTGAGCCTTTAAATATTCTTTCAGGATTTGTTGGTTACAACAGCTAAGTTACCTTAACTAAAAAACAAAAATCATTAGCATTTTTTTTCTCAGTGATATCCTGCATATTTAGAGGCCTCTCTAGAAAGGCTGTCTCTTCATTCCTTAGTTCTCTACATGAAGTTTGTCCTCTCCCACGTTTGCCTGTGATCAAGACATCTAGAGATCTCTTCCAGTAGAAACGAAGTGGATATTAGACATCTTAGACATCGCTTCCCATAACTCCAACCTAGTTCCTCTTTCAAAACTGCCCCATCCCTGCCTTATGTTTTCATGAACTTGTTTGAGAAGTATTTAGCTAATTCACTCAAATATGAAAATACCTAAATGTGAATTAAAAATTATCCCTCAAAGGCTAATACCTTTAGATTCTGAATTCCAATACACTAATTCAAGTGAATGACTAACATGAGAAATGCAAACCAAGTAACTAACTTTTGGAAGACTACAAGTTTAGGAAGATTTTTGATCCCTCATGTCACATCTTATGATGTGTTTCTTATTTAGCAGTATGTGCCATGCAGTATGTTCCAGCAACCAGTTGGTAGTACCAGGTTAGGCTTTAAGTCCTCACTTTATTAATCGTATCTTCACCAGTACTATCCTCTGGATTTGCTAACTCCATCCCCTGCATAGTCAAAATTTATATTCTCCTTGAGATGTTGAAGCTGGTTTTCTTCCAGTACAGCCATTAACTTCCAACCTGTTTTCTTCTCCCTCACTGACACCCTGCTGAGCTACGAAGCAGGAAGCCAGAGGGCTATGAAAATATCTGTGAATTTCCCTCTTGAAAAATCACTTAGAACATACCAAAACCTACAACAGGATCAACTGAAGTATATGTTCTCACTGAGCTTCACCAAATAATCTCTTACCCTTAAGCCTGCCTTAATAAAGTGTGTTTGATTTGCCAGAGAGACAGTTGAGAAAGTCAGGTCCATTAACACAATGGGTCAAAAGTGTTAATGTGCTTTTAGAAAGTTTGCCCGCACAGCTGCATACAAAGTGGCTGTTGCAATAGGTGATTTGCTCCACATAGATGACTGTTCTGGATAGGCAGTGTGAACAACAACAACAAAAAGAGTCTTTAAAATGTGGAAATGTCCAATGGCCTATATTATTCTGTTTGAATGCCTACACAAGCCTAAAAACCTGGCAGTATGTTGGGCTGTGTTAGATGGAGACCGGCTCAGACTCCACTCTGTCCGTCTTAGAAGGTACTCTGGTCTGTTTCCCAGTGAGCCTGTGAAAGTGTAGGGGCTGGGAATGCTTGCCAAATGGCTTCGTGTAATCAGGGCCCCTAATATCCAATTCATTTGTATATGGCCCTCGTGCATTAGAGCAAATTGCTGAAAATGCCATAAAAGAGTTATTGTAAGGTTATTGAGGTTCTGAGAGGTGATTGATGCCTTAATTAGGCCTATTAATAGCCTTCATAGTGGTGTGTTGTAATAACTGAACAGTCAGGGTGGGATTTAGGGTCACTATATTAGTTTGTTGAGTGCCACTAAATGAGGTTTCCTCTTCTGAAACAAAGTATAATTTTATGGCTAACTCATAAACTTAACTCAGCTTAAATACAATTTAAAGGGCTCAGAGAGGTGCTTATTTACCAAGCGTTGAGCCACTAAGCTCTAAGCTGTAAAACTTGAAGTCCAGCTATTACAATTCTTAGTCTTGGTAATAGCCACATTTTAAATAATGCTCTATATTTCATGAAACAGAAAAGGTAAATTATAATACACTAAAGAGGAAATTGCAAGTGTACACATGCAAGTATAAAGTAACCTTCACTATTTCTATCAATTTAAAAAGAAACATTGATAATTGCTTGTAGTTCTCAGTGTTCGTATTAGGTCGAGTCAAATTCCAGTCAGTAGTGTGAGGTGGTGCCACAAATATATTTGGTTTCCAAAGAATTGTAAGAAAAAAATATCTTCAGTAGTTAAAATTTAATATGAGTCTGTAATTTTTAAAATTTATATTTATTTTTATTACTTAATTTTATATTTGATTTATAAAGACTCCAGTGTTCATCACATTATTAACAAGAAAAAAGCATCCTTTGTATATAAAAGAATGTAGCCTGCTTAAACTCTTCTCCTTTGATAGTGTAATTGAACATTCTATTTTTTAGCCTTACTCCTAAAAGATGTTTCAATGTTACTGTACGTATGCTATATCACTAATACAAAGTACCTGTGGATAGGTAAAACAGGGATTTCTAACCTTATTTTATGAAGGGATATAACGAAGCACATCATTATCTGAATCAGAGTGCACATCAATTTCTGATACCTGGATTCTGTGCACTAAGCCTTCTGAATACCAATTTTCATAGTATATTCATAGAGCAAATGAGCTAATCAGGAATATATAATTGCTATGGTTTAGCTGTGCCCCTACGCAAGGTCTCATCTTGAATTGTAATCCCCATAATCACCAGGTGTCAAGGGAGAGACCATGTGGAGGTAGTTGAATCATGGGGGCAGTTTCCCCCATGCTGTTCTCATGATAGAGAGTGAGTTCTCATGGGTTCTGATGGCTTTATAAGTGTTTGGTAATTCTCTTGCATTCATTCTTCTTCCTGCTGCCTTGTGAAGAAGGTGTCTTGCTTCACCTTCATCTTCTGCCATGTTTGTACGTTTCCTGAGGTGTCCCCAGCCATGTGGAACTGTGAGTCAATTAAACGTCTTTCCTTTCTAAATTACCTGATCTCAGGCAGTTCTTTATAGCAGTGTGAGAACGAACTAATACAACAATTAAAAAACAAAGTTTTAGAAACATGGTCTCTCTGCTTTGAAAATGGAGGCAAGATGATAACTAGTCCCCACCCACTGATCCTCTGAGACCTGAGGTTAGATTGGTTCATTGCAGCAACTGAAGGGTAAACATTAATGGTGTGATACAGAGGCTATGCTGGCATAAAACGTAGATCCTGGATCCAAATCAGAGGTCCAGAAAAAAAAGGGGAGAAGACAATGCATAAAAATAGTTTGTAAACAACAGAAAGCAAAACAGGGCACATTAAGAGAAAGTGGTTCAGAGTAAGTAGTGATGAGTAGTGATGAGTAAGTAGTAAGTAGTAGTGGTTCAGAGTAAATAGTAGGAAAAGCTTTTGAGATAGCACACCTCAGTTTGCAGTAGAGTTTTACATAATCCTGGCACATGCCTGCGCCGACAATCTAATGTAGCACAATGGAACCTCAGTGGTAACATATGACCAGACTGGTGGTTTCAGGACTGACAATTAGAAGACTTTATAACTAGGATGCTTGTAGAAAAAACTAATGTTGGTAATGAAAGGAATACTCATTTTATCCAGTTATTTGGTGTCTTGAATCATTTTCTGTTACAATAGCTGACTGCCAGACTGGGTAATTTATAAAAATAGTTTATGTAGCTCACCATTCTGGAGGCTGGAAAGTCCAAGAGCATGGTGCCAGCATCTGCTAAAGGTGTCTTTGCTGCATCATGACATGGCAAGAGTTATCACATGGCAGAGCTTGCCAGCTCAGGTCTCTTCTTCCTTTACAAAGCCAATAATCCCATCATAAGCTCCCCACCCTCATGATTTCATCTAGCAGTAATTGTCTTCCAAATGCCTTACCTCCAAATACTATCAATGTATAACTTTAGGAATTAAGTTTCCAAACCATGAACTTTTGGAAGACACATTCAGATGATAGCATTTGACAAAATATATGCTCAGAGGGCATGCACATTTTGTTTACATATATTAATCTCATTTTACTCAAGTTTAGTTTAAATCACTTGTGTGTTTAGATATTACAGAAGTCATGTAAACAAATTTGGGAGAATAGCTACTGCTTAAAAGCTGTTTATTTTCAAAGTGTGATGGATTAACTAATTTTTCATTCATTCATTTATCAACAAATAATTACTAAGTGCTTACCATCTGCCAAGCATGGTGAAATAAACATGATTACAAATGAGAGATTCATTGAGCTTGCAATCAAATCTTGAATCCAGCACTTACTTGATAAGTGACCTTAGACTGTTCTGAAGCATTTGGTATCTTACTTTCCTCGTCTTTAAAATAGAAACATTACTTACTTCGTAAGGCTGAATTGATAATTATTTTTAATGTGAACTGCCTAGAACACAGACTGGTCAAGTGTGAATAATTTTTAATCTTTATTATGGAAAAAAATAAGTCATATTTCTTGCCCTCAAAGAAAATATAGTTTAATGGGAAACAAAAGTTATATAATAGAGGCACATGAAAGCTTTTTGGGATGTAATGTTGATATTTACTAACATGATACCACCAGAGGTTTCTCCCCTCAAAAATTATTTTGTGATTATAGGCAATAGACTTGAGTCCTAACTGAGCCCAAAACTTGTGTCAGCACAACATTCAAGAATAACACATTAAAGAGACACTGGAGTTAAATTACTAAACCTAGAGTCTGAATCAGAAAGCAAATGTTATAATACAAATGACAGGAACTCAGATACAAATTTCAATTCTCATTCCAAAAGTATTTTCCAGTCAATTCAGCAAAATTTAGTAAACCCTCGGTAGTGACTTAACCAATATTTTCTGGATATTAGTTTTCTTTTGAGATCTAATTATAGAAGCTCAATAAATGGCAACTGTTATTTTACCTCATTATTTAATATAAAAATATGTGACATATATAAAACCTGAACATTTCATTTCTCTGTATATATATTTAATCTTGTCTTCAATGTCTCTAAGACAAAATATCCATTTTAAGCATAGTCTATAAACCCCTGCCAGACGTCATCTCTGCCTTAGGCTCCAGCCTATTTTCATCACTCCTCTTCACTTCCAGACACCTCATGCTTTGTTCTGTCATCTTTTCATGACTTTGCCCACATGCTGTTTCTTGTGATTGGAAACTGCTGTTTTCCCAAACATAAAGACTCATTCATGATTTCTCTCTCCCATGAATCTTTCATTCCCCAACTGCTACACAAAATGAAGTAGGTGCCCTTTCTCTGTTTCAAAGTGCTCAAACTCACATATGTTTTGGCATTTTAATTGCATTTGTTTCTCTACTTTTCTGTCTACTTGACTCAAATTCCTTGAGAGAAAAGACTGTCTTCTACACCCTCCTCTTGGAGACCTGGCTGTGAACTGGTCATATAAAGATTGGTCAATAAATGATTGTGGTATGAATCAATCAGTCCTTGAAAAATATAAACTGTAAGTGTCAGTAGAACCAGTATATAAACTCGAAAGATCCTTAAAGCACATGAGAAATTTGACCTGAGAATTCTCCCTCTCTGAAAAGGCTCTTAAAAATCTGGAAAATTTTGCATTAGTAAAACGTGTCTAAAGTCCTGCTATAACACAAATTTCTCTCTGACTCTGGGGAACAAGGAGGGCTCTGAGATAAGAGGCACTTGTCTATTATCACCAACTAGTCTTTGGTGAGATACTCAGAGCATTTGGCCTCTATGAATTCTTCCTCACTGCAGAATCTTACTCTCAGTGACATTTTAGCTTAACCACAAATGACATCTTTTCTAAATATAGAATCTATTTCCCAGTACATCTAACTATTTCTGATTCCAGATATTTTTACGTACTAGAACCCTCCGGGAAAATTAAATCTGTTATATAGGCTATAACCTGGTTACTTCAACTTAGAAAAAGTAGTTTTTCTCTCTTCTTTTTACTTCTTGTTCGAAATAATGTAATGTTTTTGTTGTTGTTGTTGCTTGAAAGTCTCACCAAATTGCTTCTCCTCCATTTCATTTGATTGAGGAGGCCTGACCACTGGGAGTCATTATATTAACCACTCCTCCATGTAAAATAATGAACTGTTCTTGGTCAAAGCTCTTTTCATTGATAAAAACATAAACTCACTCGAACTGGCTTTAGAAAAAAAGAGAGAATTGATTATAAATAATAAAGAAAGGGCAGTAAGTACAGTCAGCCTCTAAAAAGACTTGGGACCTGGAAAACAAACAGGAAACAAAGCAGTCTATCTCCTCATTTAAGAATATAGCAGGTTGCATAAATATGTTCCTATAAGAAGTGTCTGTTCATATCCTTTGCCCACTTTTTGATGGGGTCGTTTGGTTTTTTTCTTGTAAATTTGTTTAAATTCCTTGTAGATTCTGGATATTAGCCCTTTGTCAGATGGATAGATTGTAAACATTTTCTCCCATTCTGTAGGTTACCTATTCACTCTGATGATAGTTCCTTTTGCTGTGCAGAAGCTCTTTCGTTTAATTAGGTCCCATTGGTCAATTTTGGCTTTTTTTGTCATTGCTTTTGGTGTTTAGTCATTAGGTTTTGGCCCATGCCTGTGTCCTGAATGGCATTGCCTGCATTTTCTTCTAGGGTTTTTATGGTTTTAGGTCTTACATTTAAGTCTTTAATCCATCTTGAGTTAATTTTTGTAAAAGGTATAAGGAAGGTGTCCAGTTTGTTTTCTGCATATGGCTAGCCAGTTTTCCTAGCACCATTTATTAAATAGAGAATCCTCTCCCCGTTGCTTGTTTTTGTCAGGTTTGTCAAAGATCAGATGGTTGTAGATGTGTGGTGTCGTTTCTGAAGCCTCCATTCTTTTCCATTGCTCTATATATCTGTTTTGGTACCAGTACCATGCTGTTTTGGATACTATAGCCTTGTAGTATAGTTTGAAGTCAGCGTGATGCCTCCAGCTTTGTTCATTTTGCTTAGGATTGTCTTGGCTATAGATTCAATGCTATTCCCATATTCTTTCTACTATAAAGACACATGCATATGTATGTTTATTGCAGCACTGTTTACAATAGCAAAGACTTGGAACCAACCCAAATGCTCATCAATGATAGATTGGATAAAGAAAATGTGGCACATACACACCATGGTATAATCTGCAGCCATAAAAATAATGAGTTCATATCCTTGCAGGGACATGGGTAAAGCTGGGAACCATCATTCTCAGCAAATTAACACAAGAACAGAAAACCAAACATGGCATGTTCTCACTCATAAGTGAGAGTTGAATAGTGAGAACTCATGGACACAGGGAGGAGAACATCACACACCAGGGCCTGTTTGGGGTGGGGGGCTAGGAGATGGGGTAGCATTAGGAGAAATGCCTAATGCAGATGACAGGTTGATGGGTGCAGAAAACCACCACGGCACATGTATACCTACGTAACAAACCTGCACGTTCTGCACATGTATCCCAGAACTTGAAGTATAATAAAAAAGAATATAGTATTAGATATTTCACTCTATGTATAGACATTTCATTAATTCTTTTCTTGGCCACTGCCATTTCCTCCTTCTCCATAAAGTGGCAGAATGTGAACGCTTTGTAACTCATCAGTTTATATATCTTCCCAGTTTGAATTGTGAAATGAAACTACGTAAAATTTTTTTCTTCTTCTTTTTTTTTTTTTTTTTGAGACAAGGTCTCATTCTGTTGCACAGGCTGGAGTGCGGTGGCGTGATCTCAGTTCACTGCAACCTCTGTCCCCCAGGATGAAGTAATTCTTTGATGTCAGCTTTCTAAGTAGCTCGACTACAGGTGCACGCCACCATGCCCAGCTAACTTCTCATTCCCAGTTCTAAATGCTTGCAAGAAAGAAGCTAATTAGCCTGGATGGGTCAGTTGTCCATGTTAATTAACTGTAACTATAGGATGACCATTGCCATAGATGGCCCAGTACATGGCAACATGAGCCCTGGTCATATATGAAGCTACATTGTGCATATTTTGTAGGATAGATCCAACTGGAACAGCTAACTACCGCATAGAACAGTATTTCCATCCAACATCAATTGGTGGTTTGTTTTCTGTAATTGCTCTGTACCAGTAGAGATATTTACAACCGTGAATCAAGTACAGTTCCTAATGTTCAAGAGCAGCACATGACAATCACATGCTTAGTCTCTATGACTTAGTACTGAAAATTACAAGTGAGGCAAATTCTCTTCCTCTTCTTGGCCAATGCTTTAAAAGACTATCTCACTATGTCCTACTGAATGACATAATCTTGTAATAAACAGTTAAAATATAATAAATGCTCCCAGTACTACTTTAATTTTTCCTTTGAATATATATTCTAGAACCCTCCTCAAGACAAAGGCTATTTTTTATTTTTAAAAAAGAAAAACATTTCTTGGTCTCTGGTGATATGCCAAACATTGTTCTACATACTTTACTTGTAATCAACATACTTAACCTTCATAACAATCTAAGTTATATATAGTTATATATAATTATGTATGATTTTATAGGTGAGAAAAAAGGTACAAGCTTTATTATACTTTGCACAAAGCATACAGCTAGCTAAGAGAGAAGTAAAAATTGAAACTGAGGATGAATTTGAGGCACAAATCAGAACCACAGCCTATCTCTGCATTGACCTTTATTTGTCATCTTTGACTTCCTAACACCTTGGACCTTATCAATAAATGAAGTGTGTATGGTAGAATTTTCTCTAACTGAACTCCTTTAACCAGTTCACTATGTTAGACCTTTTCATGTCTTGATATGAAAAACATTTCTTGGTCTCTGGTGATATGCCAAACATTGTTCTACATACTTTACTTGTAATCAACATACTTAACCTTCATAACAATCTAAGTTATATATAGTTATATATAATTATGTATGATTTTATAGGTGAGAAAAAGGTACAAGCTTTAAGTATTTTTTTTTTTTTTTTTTTTGAGGAAAAGTATATTGTTCTCTATAGTGGTTGTACTAATTTATATACCCACCAACATTGTGCAAGGATTCTCATTTCTCCTCATTCTCATTAGCATCTGTTATTGCCTATTATTTTTATAAAAAGCCGTATTACCTGAGGTGAGATGATATTTCGTTGTGGTTTTGATTTGCATTTGTCTGATGATTAGTGATGTTGAACATTTATTTTCACATACCTGTTGGCCATTTGCATCTCTCTTTTTTTGAGAAATGCCTTAGATCTTTTCTTCAATTTAAAAATAGAATTGTTTGTTTTTACTATTGAGTTGAGTTCCTTATATATGTTTGTTATTAATTTCTTGTCAGATGCATAGTTTGCAAATGTTTTTTCCCATTCTGTGGGCTGTCTCTTCACTTTGTTGATTGTTTCCTTTGTTGTCCAGAAGATTTTTAGCTTGATTTGTTTCTGTTTGTCTATTTTTGCTTTTGGTTGCCTATGCTTTTGAAGTCATACACACAAAAAATCTTTGCCTGGAACAACTTCCTGGGAAAAGACAAAAAACATTTCCCCAAAGTTTTCTTCTAGTAGTTTCATATTTTGAGGTCTTAGATTTAAGTCTTTAATCCATCTTGAATTAATCTTCGTATAAGGAGTAAGGAAAGGATCCAGTTTCAGCTTTCTACTTATGGCTAGCCAATTTTCCCAGCACCATTTATTAAATAGGATATTAAATAGGACTGATTAAACAGGATCACGAAAACAGTTATTTCTATAAAAAGCATGTTAAGTGTTTTGCAAGAATTTGAGGAGATGAGCCACCATAATAATTGCCTTTTTAAGTAGGATTGGAAAAATGTTATAAAAAATTAGAAAAAAAAATAATTTCACAGAATGATGGGCAAGGGATAATTAATAAGTATCGTTAAGTGCTTGTTTCACTTTAAAGATTTTATGACTGGAAGGTTTAGGTGATGCATTATTGATATGATTATGCAAAAAGGTTTCCAATCAGTGGAGAAATATTCCAAGTCTATACAAAAATTGTCAAATAAATATATATTTATATGTTGTAGGCTAAAGCAAGATGTTACAGCAGACATATAACTATTTTTAAATTCCACTTTCTAATTTTTATTACTGATGTATAATGTACATAGTTTTGGTGTACGTGTGATTATTTAACACATGCATATAATTTGTAAGGATCAGTGAACTTAGGATATCTACCACCTGAAATACTTTTATATTCCTTATGCTATAACCATTCAAATTCTTCTTTTCTAGCTACTTTGAAATGTACAATAGATTACTCTAAACTATAGCCACCCTACTGATCTAACACAAGATCTTATGTTTTCTATCAAACCTTGTATTTCTACCCATTAATCAACTTTTTTTTATCCTCCTCTTCCCTCCACTTCCTGGCCTCTGATAACCACCAACCTACTCTCTATGTAAGAGAGCTACTTTTTTAGCTTCCACATATGAATAGGAATATGCAATATTTGTCTTTTTGTGCTTGTGTTTATTTTATTTAGCATCCAGTTCCATCCATGTTTCTGCAAATAACAGGATTTTATGGAAGAATAGCATTTAATTGCATATATGTATTGTATATATTTATATGTTGTAGGCTAAAGCAAGATGTTACAGCAGACATATAACTATTTTTAAATTCCACTTTCTAATTTTTATTACTGATGTATAATGTACATAGTTTTGGTGTACGTGTGATTATTTAACACATGCATATAATTTGTAAGGATCAGTGAACTTAGGATATCTACCACCTGAAATACTTTTATATTCCTTATGCTATAACCATTCAAATTCTTCTTTTCTAGCTACTTTGAAATGTACAATAGATTACTCTAAACTATAGCCACCCTACTGATCTAACACAAGATCTTATGTTTTCTATCAAACCTTGTATTTCTACCCATTAATCAACTTTTTTATCCTCCTCTTCCCTCCACTTCCTGGCCTCTGATAACCACCAACCTACTCTCTATGTAAGAGAGCTACTTTTTAGCTTCCACATATGAATAGGAATATGCAATATTTGTCTTTTGTGCTTGTGTTTATTTTATTTAGCATCCAGTTCCATCCATGTTTCTGCAAATAACAGGATTTTATGGAAGAATAGCATTGTTTGTTTTACTATTGAGTTGAGTTCCTTATATGTTTGTTATTAATTTCTTGTCAGATGCATAGTTTGCAAATGTTTTTCCCATTCTGTGGGCTGTCTCTTCACTTTGTTGATTGTTTCCTTTGTTGTCCAGAAGATTTTTAGCTTGATTTGTTTCTGTTTGTCTATTTTTGCTTTTGGTTGCCTATGCTTTTGAAGTCATACACACAAAAAATCTTTGCCTGGAACAACTTCCTGGGAAAAGACAAAAAACATTTCCCCAAAGTTTTCTTCTAGTAGTTTCATATTTTGAGGTCTTAGATTTAAGTCTTTAATCTGTGTTGATTTGATTTTTGTGTATGATCAGAGATAGGGGTCTAGTTTCATTCTTCTACATAGTTATCCAGGTTTTCCAGGACCATTAATTGAATAAACTGTCCTTTCCCCATTTTATATCCTTGAAATCTTTGTCAAACAGGAGTTGGCCATAAATGTGTGGAATTTTATCTAAGTTATCTGTTCTGCTGCTTTGGTCTATTTGTGTGTTTTTATGAGAGTATATGATGCTGATTTGGTTACTATAGCTTTGTAGTAAATTATGAAGTCAGATAGTGTGATGCCTTCAGTTTTGTTCCTTTTGCTCAAGATTGTTTTGGCTATTCAGGGTCTTGTAGCTCCATACAAATTTTAGGATTAGTTTTTGATTTCTGTGAAGAACATCATTGGTATTTTTATAGGAATTGCATTGAATCTAAATTACTGTGAGATGTATTGTAATTTAAAATTATTCCTCCATTTCATGAACAGGAAATATGTTTTATTTTTTCTATCCTCTTCAGTTTCTCTCATTAGTGTTTTATCATTTTCCTGTGTAGATATTTCAATTCTTTCATTAAATTCTTCTCTGAGTATTTCATATTATTTATAGGTGTTGCAAATGAGATTGGTTTCTTTTCTTTTCAGATTTTTGCTGTTGGCATATATAAATGCTACTGGTTTTTATATGCTGATTTTTATCTTATAAATTTACTGAGTTTATTACCAGTTTCAATAGTTTTTTTGTTGAATTCTTTAGGTTTTTTCTGTATTTAAGATCATGTCATCTGTGAATAAGGCTAATGTGACTTCTTCCTTTCCAGTTTGAATGCCCTTTACTTTTTTTCTCTTGCCTAATTACTCTGACCGGGACTTCTAGTACTATGTTAAATGTAAGTAGGGGAAGTGTCTCGTCCCAAATCTTAGAGGAAAGACTTTCAACTTTTAACTTTTCCCCATTTAGTACAATGTTACCTGTGGGTTTGTCATATATAGTACAGTCGTTTTTCTTTATTCAGCCAAACTTTGTCTTTTGATTGAAGAATTGAGTCAATCTACATTCATACACAGATCCCTGTGAAGCAAAGGGCATCAAACCCCTAAATTCAGCTGAGCCTTCTTTTATGGTATTCTGGCACCCATGTCTGAAGGGTTGGTGCCTTAGGAGTTTAGGCTTTTCTTTTGGTCTAAAAAGCTGTAATTACTTCCCCTGAGATAGTTAGTTACCGTGCAAGATATTGCTGGTTCTGGACAAGACCTACATCCACTACCCCTCTTTTCTTCTAGACTTATAATTAGACTCATGTTCCTGCAGGCCCAGATGGGTGATGTCAAAGTGTAAACCATAGAAATCTGAGCTATAGTCCAAACTACTGTAATATTTTTCTAGTGTATACAGAAAGAAATATGAGAAATATGTGTGAGAACTTATATTAATGGTATGGAAAAACAGTGGAAGAAAAAAAAGTTGAACCAAGATAAATGTATTGATATGAGACCAGGAAGCAGAGAATTTGAATTCACTGTTGCAGCTTCATGGATTAGAAGGGGATCTAACACTTTGATTGAGTGTTTGGGTGAAACCAAGTTGAAATGCAAGATTAGCGTTGGTATACCATAGAAGAATAATTCTAAAACTTAGATGTGAATGTTAGATTTATCATGTGAAACTTGGTTACTCACTCTTCAAGGTTCCCGAGGAAACACCTTACACTATAACTTTAAGAAATAAATCTGTAAGGAGAGCCTCAGCATTGATGAAGACCTTTATGGTTCTCCTTTTCTGTAGGTCAGAAACTCCAGTGGGAAATGTTGCCACTGAACTGGGATTGTTAAATGCAGTGGAGATAGTTGTATTCTAGGGTGGCAGAAGCCATGTGGTGGCATGTAATTGCCAATAATAAGGTAATATAATTGTCTTAACAGAAGGTCAAAACAGTAATTAGAATGGTCTGAGTTGCAGAGATTTAAGGGATTGGCTAGTTGATTTGCGTAGAGGTGTTTATAGTATTCTCTGATGGTAGCTTGTATTTCTGTGGGGTAAGTGGTGATATCCCTTTATCATTTTTATTGCATCTATTTGATTCCTCTCTCTTTTCTTCTTTATTAGTCTTGCTAGCGGTCTGTCAATTTTGTTGATCTTTTCAAAAACCAACTGCTGGATTCATTGATTTTTGGAGGGTTTTTGTGTTTCTATCTCCTTCAGTTCTGCTCTGATCTTAGTTATTTCTTGCCTTCTGCTAGCTTTTGAGTGTGTTTGCTCTTGCCTCTCTAGTTCTTTTAATTGTGATGTTAGAGTGTCAATTTTAGATCTTTCCTGCTTTCTCTTGTGGGCATTTAGTGCTATAAATTTCCCTCTACACACTGCTTTAAATGTGTCCCAGAGATTCTGGTATGTTGTATCTTTGTTCTCATTGGTTTCAAAGAACATCTTTATTTCTGCTTTCATTTCGTTATGTACCCAGTAGTCATTCAGGAGCAGGTTGTTCAGTTTCCATGTAGTTGAGCGGTTTTGATTGAGTTTCTTAGTCCTGAGTTCTAGTTTGATTGCACTGTGGTCTGAGAGACAGTTTGTTATAATTTCTGTTCTTGTACATTTGCTGAGGAGTGCTTTACTTCCAATTATGTGGTCAATTTTGGAATAAGTGCGATGTGGTGCTGAGAAGAATGTATATTCTGTTGATTTGGGGTGGAGAGTTCTATAGATGTCTATCAGGTCTGCTTGGTGCAGAGATGAGTTCAATTCCTGGATATCCTTGTTAACTTTCTGTCTCGTTGATCTGTCTAATGTTGACAGTGGAGTGTTGAAGTCTCCCATTATTATTGTATGGGACTTGCTTTATGAATCTGGGTGCTCCTGTATTGGGTGCATATATATTTAGGATAGTTAGCTCTTCCTGTTGAATTGATCCCTTTACCATTATGTAATGGCCTTCTTTGTCTCTTTTGATCTTTGATGGTTTAAAGTCTATTTTATCAGAGACTAGGATTGCAACCCCTGCTTTTTTTGTTCTCCATTTGCTTGGTAGATCTTCCTCCATCCCTTTATTTTGAGCCTATGTATGTCTCTGCATGTGAGATGTTGAAAAATAAAACTGGCAAAAATTCAGGGTTTTTTTTCAGTGGAATTTCTAGAAGTCTACTTGTGTTGGGCAGGGCGAAATAAGGCAAAGGATAAATTGTTGTATCTACACCCTTCTACAAGCATAAAAGAGGTATAGTATCTAGTGGGTCTCTTTGAATTTTGAAAGCAATATTTTCCTTATTCATGTAGATTACTCTGGCCCATTTACCAAGTGATCCAAAAAACTGTTAGTTTTAGGTGGAGCACACAATAGAAGAAGGTTCTGCAACAGGCCTAGACTAGGCTACTGTGTAAGCTGCTCTGCCACTTAGGCCATATGATCCAGCAGATCCAAAGGGGTGTGAAGTGTCATTGGCAGAGAGGTGCTCTTTGGACTCCTTAGCAGCCTGCTAGAGTGCATAATAGTGCAGATCCCTATGATTTCGGAGCAAATCTGCATCATATTTGGTGAATAACTAATCTCTTTTTTAGAAGATTTTTATTTGTTACTGAACCTTAGTAGAGACTGAACACAATCATTGGCCGCCAAGTTACTGTGTAACCTGTACTACCCATTGTGAACTAGTGGTTGTCTGACTCATCAAGCTATAAAGTTGGGTGTCTAGAGCAGCACTCTATCTTCAAACGGAAGCAGTATTCATGATATTGAGCCCTTGTAGGCCTTAAAGGCTCAGGTATGTTACATGAGAAGTGGGCCCAGGGTTCCTACTCCTGCTGCATTACCTTCTTTCATCATCCCACACCTCTGATTCCCTTGGGAACTCTCTATAACTAGTTAAGAAGAGAAATCTTTGGCCTGGTTTACTGATTGCTCTGCATGATATACAGGCACCACTTAGGAGTAAGTAACTGAAGAACTATAGCTCCTTTTTGAGACTTCCCTTTGTGGGTAACCCGACCTTTCTCTCTGGCTGCCCTTAAGATATTTTCCTTCATTTCAACTTTGGTGAATCTGGCAATTATGTGTCTTGGGTTGCCCTTCTGGAGGAGTATCTTTGTGGCGTTCTCTGTATTTCCTGAATTTGAATGTTGGCCTGCCCTACTAGGTTGGGGAAGTTCTCCTGGATGATATCCTGAAGAGTGTTTTCCAACTTGTTTCCATTCTCCCCTCACTTTCAGGCACCCCAATCAGACGTAGATTTGGTCTTTTACATAATCCCATACTTCTTGCAGGCTTTGTTCATTTCTTTTCTTCTTTTTCTTTTGGTTTCCCTTCTCGCTTCATTTCATTCATTTGATCCTCAATCGCTGATACTCTTTCTTCCAGTTGATCGAGTCGGTTACTGAAGCTTGAGCATTTGTCACATATTTCTCGTGTCATGGTTTTCATCTCTGTCATGTCGTTTATGACCTTCTCTGCATTAATTAGTCTAGCTGTCAATTCTTCCACTCTTTTTTCAAGATTTTTAGTTTCTTTGTGCTGGGTACGTAATTCCTCCTTTAGCTCTGAGAGGTTTGATTGACTGAAGCCTTCTTCTCTCTTCTCGTCAAAGTCATTCTCCGTCCAGCTTTGATCCATTGCTGGTGATGGGCTGCGCTCCTTTGCAGGGGTAGATGCGCTCTTATTTTTTGAATTCCCAGCTTTTCTGCCCTGCTTTTTCCCCATCTTTGTGGTTTTATCTGTCTCTGGTCTTTGATGATGGTGATGCACTGATGGGGTTTTGGTATAGGTGTTCTTCCTGTTTGATAATTTTCCTTCTGACAGTCAGGACCCTCAGCTATAGGTCTGTTGGAGATTGCTTGATGTCCACTCCAGACCCTGTTTGCCTGGGTATCAGCAGCAGAGGTTGCAGAAGATAGAATATTGCTGAACAGCGAGTGTACCTGTCTGATTCTTACTTTGGAAGCTTCCTCTCAGGGGTGTACTCCACCCTGTGAGGTGTGGGGTGTCAGACTGCCCCTAGTGGGGGATGTCTCCCAGTTAGGCCACTCAGGGTTCAGGGACCCACTTGAGCAGGCAGTCTGTCCGTTCTCAGATCTCAACCTCCGTGTTGGGAGATCCACTGCTCTCTTCAAAGTTTTCAGACAGAGTCGTTCGCGCACAGGCCTCCTCTGCTTCCCCTGTTATTTTTTTAGCTGAGCCCTGTCCCCAGAGGCGGAGTCTACAGAGACAGGCAGGTTTCCTAGAGCTGCTGTGAGCTCCACCCAGTTGGAGCTTCCCAGCCGCTTTGTTTACCTACTTAAGCCTCAGCAATGGCGGGCGCCCCTCCCCCAGCCTCGCTGCTGCCCTGCAGTTAGATCGCAGCAGACTGCTATGTTAGCAAGGAGGGAGGCTCCGGGGGCGTGGGACCCTCCCGGCCAGGCGTGGGGTATATTCTCCTGTTGTGCCCGTTAGCCTATAGCGCAGTATTGGGGTGGGAGTTACCCGATTTTCCAGGTGTTGTGTGTCTCAGTTCCCCTGGTTAGGAAAAGGGATTCCCTTCCCTCTTGCGCTTCCCAGGTGAGGTGATGCCTCGCCCTGCTTCAGCTCTCGCTGGTCGGGCTGCAACAGCTGACCAGCACCGATTGTCCGGCACTCACTAGTGAGATGACCCCAGTACCTCAGTTGAAAATGCAGAAATCACCTGTCTTCTGTGTCCTTCGCGCTGGGAGTTGGAGACTGGAGCTGTTCCTATTCGGCCATCTTGCTCCGCCCCCCACCGGCCAGCTTTAAGTATTATACTTTGCACAAAGCATACAGCTAGCTAAGAGAGAAGTAAAAATTGAAACTGAGTATGAATTTGAGGCACAAATCAGAACCACAGCCTATCCCTGCATTGACCTTTATTTGTCATCTTTGACTTCCTAACATCTTGGACATTATCAATAAATGAAGTGTGTATCGTAGAATTTTCTCTAACTGACCTCCTTTAACCAGTTCACTATGTTAGACCTTTTTCATGTCTTGATATGAAAAACATTGGTAAGTGCCCTTGTGTTTCTCTTTCCAGTATTTGATATGTTCACTCTTTATGCCTGTTTGAACTTGCAATTTAATAACATAATATTATTAAATAGGATATTAAATAGGACTGATTAAACAGAATCATGAAAACAGTTATTTCTATAAAAAGCATGTTAAGTGTTTTGCAAGAATTTGAGGAGATGAGCCACCATAATAATTGCCTTTTTAAGTAGGATTGGAAAAATTTTATAAAAAATTAGAAAAAAACTAATTTCACAGAATGATGGGCAAGGGATAATTAATAAGTACCGTTAAGTGCTTGTTTCACTTTAAAGATTTTATGACTGGAAGGTTTAGGTGATGCATTATTGATATGATTATGCAAAAGGTTTCCAATCAGTGGAGAAATATTCCAAGTCTATACAAAATTGTCAAATAAATATATATTTATATGTTGTAGGCTAAAGCAAGATGTTACAGCAGACATATAGCTATTTTTAAATTCCACTTTCTAATTTTTATTTTTAAAAAGAAAACATTTCTTGGTCTCTGGTGATATGCCAAACATTGTTCTACATACTTTACTTGTAATCAACATACTTAACCTTCATAACAATCTAAGTTATATATAGTTATATATAATTATGTATGATTTTATAGGTGAGAAAAAAGGTACAAGCTTTATTATACTTTGCACAAAGCATACAGCTAGCTAAGAGAGAAGTAAAAATTGAAACTGAGGATGAATTTGAGGCACAAATCAGAACCACAGCCTATCTCTGCATTGACCTTTATTTGTCATCTTTGACTTCCTAACACCTTGGACCTTATCAATAAATGAAGTGTGTATGGTAGAATTTTCTCTAACTGAACTCCTTTAACCAGTTCACTATGTTAGACCTTTTTCATGTCTTGATATGAAAAACATTGGTAAGTGCCCTTGTGTTTCTCTTTGCAGTATTTGATATGTTCACTCTTTATGCCTGTTTGAACTTGCAATTTAATAACATAATATTATTAAATAGGATATTAAATAGGACTGATTAAACAGGATCACGAAAACAGTTATTTCTATAAAAAGCATGTTAAGTGTTTTGCAAGAATTTGAGGAGATGAGCCACCATAATAATTGCCTTTTTAAGTAGGATTGGAAAAATGTTATAAAAAATTAGAAAAAAAATTAATTTCACAGAATGATGGGCAAGGGATAATTAATAAGTACCGTTAAGTGCTTGTTTCACTTTAAAGATTTTATGACTGGAAGGTTTAGGTGATGCATTATTGATATGATTATGCAAAAAGGTTTCCAATCAGTGGAGAAATATTCAAAGTCTATACAAAAATTGTCAAATAAATATTTATATGTTGTAGGCTAAAGCAAGATGTTACAGCAGACATATAGCTATTTTTAAATTCCACTTTCTAATTTTTATTACTGATGTATAATGTACATAGTTATGGTGTACATGTGATTATTTAACACATGCATGTAATTTGTAAGGATCAGTGAACTTGGGATATCTATCACCTGAAATACTTTTATATGTTATAATTTTATATTACAGATTTTATTTCTTAGAACAATATTAGATTCACAGAAAAATTGAGTAGAAGGTACTGAGATTTCCAACCTACCCTGTTATTGTTAATTTTTTTGTCAACTTGACTGAAGTAAAGGATATCTAGATAGAAAGTAAAACATTATTTCTACATTTGCCTGTAAGGTTGTTTCTAGGAGAGGTTGACATTTAAGGCTGGGTGCAGTGGTTCATGCCTGTAATTCCAGCACTTTGGGAGGCCAAAGCAGCCAGGTCACCTGAGGTTGGGAGTTCAAGACCAGCTTTACCAACATGTAGAAACCTCACCTCTACTGAAAATACAAAATTAGCTGGGTGTGGTGGCACATGCCTGTAATCTGAGCTACTTGGGAGGCTGAGACAGGAGAATCACTTGAACCCAGGAGGCGGAGGTTGCAGTAAGCCGAGATCATGCCATTGCACTCCAGCCTGGGCAACAAGAGTGAAACTCCATCTCAAAAAAAAAAAAAAAAAAAAAAAAAAAAAAAAAAAAAAAAAAAAAAAAAAAAAAAAAAAAAAAAAAAAAAAAAAAAAAAAAAAAAAAAAAAAAAAAAAAAAAAAAAAAAAAAAAAAAAAAAAAAAAAAAAAAAAAAAAAAAAAAAAAAAAAAAAAAAAAAAAAAAAAAAAAAAAAAAAAAAAAAAAAAAAAAAAAAAAAAAAAAAAAAAAAAAAAAAAAAAAAAAAAAAAAAAAAAAAAAAAAAAAAAAAAAAAAAAAAAAAAAAAAAAAAAAAAAAAAAAAAAAAAAAAAAAAAAATTTTTTAGCTGAGCCCTGTCCCCAGAGGCGGAGTCTACAGAGACAGGCAGGTTTCCTAGAGCTGCTGTGAGCTCCACCCAGTTGGAGCTTCCCAGCCGCTTTGTTTACCTACTTAAGCCTCAGCAATGGCGGGCGCCTCCCCAGCCTCGCTGCTGCCCTGCAGTTAGATCGCAGCAGACTGCTATGTTAGCAAGGAGGAGGCTCCGGGGCGTGGGACCCTCCCGGCCAGGCGTGGGGTATATTCTCCTGTTGTGCCCGTTAGCCTATAGCGCAGTATTGGGGTGGGAGTTACCCGATTTTCCAGGTGTTGTGTGTCTCAGTTCCCTGGTTAGGAAAAGGGATTCCTTCCTCTTGCGCTTCCCAGGTGAGGTGATGCCTCGCCTGCTTCAGCTCGCTGGTCGGGCTGCAACAGCTGACCAGCACCGATTGTCCGGCACTCACTAGTGAGATGACCCCAGTACCTCAGTTGAAAATGCAGAAATCACCTGTCTTCTGTGTCCTTCGCTGGGAGTTGGAGACTGGAGCTGTTCCTATTCGCCATCTTGCTCCGCCCCCACCGGCCAGCTTTAAGTATTATACTTTGCACAAAGCATACAGCTAGCTAAGAGAGAAGTAAAATTGAAACTGAGGATGAATTTGAGGCACAAATCAGAACCACAGCCTATCTCTGCATTGACCTTTATTTGTCATCTTTGACTTCCTAACACCTTGGACCTTATCAATAAATGAAGTGTGTGTGGTAGAATTTTCTCTAACTGAACTCCTTTAACCAGTTCACTATGTTAGACCTTTTTCATGTCTTGATATGAAAAACATTGGTAAGTGCCCTTGTGTTTCTCTTTGCAGTATTTGATATGTTCACTCTTTATGCCTGTTTGAACTTGCAATTTAATAACATAATATTATTAAATAGGATATTAAATAGGACTGATTAAACAGGATCACGAAAACAGTTATTTCTATAAAAAGCATGTTAAGTGTTTTGCAAGAATTTGAGGAGATGAGCCACCATAATAATTGCCTTTTAAAGTAGGATTGGAAAAATGTTATAAAAAATTAGAAAAAAAAATAATTTCACAGAATGATGGGCAAGGGATAATTAATAAGTATCGTTAAGTGCTTGTTTCACTTTAAAGATTTCATGACTGGAAGGTTTAGGTGATGCATTATTGATATGATTATGCAAAAAGGTTTCCAATCAGTGGAGAAATATTCCAAGTCTATACAAAAATTGTCAAATAAATATATATTTATATGTTGTAGGCTAAAGCAAGATGTTACAGCAGACATATAACTATTTTTAAATTCCACTTTCTAATTTTTATTACTGATGTATAATGTACATAGTTTTGGTGTACGTGTGATTATTTAACACATGCATATAATTTGTAAGGATCAGTGAACTTAGGATATCTACCACCTGAAATACTTTTATATTCCTTATGCTATAACCATTCAAATTCTTCTTTTCTAGCTACTTTGAAATGTACAATAGATTACTCTAAACTATAGCCACCCTACTGATCTAACACAAGATCTTATGTTTTCTATCAAACCTTGTATTTCTACCCATTAATCAACTTTTTTATCCTCCTCTTCCCTCCACTTCCTGGCCTCTGATAACCACCAACCTACTCTCTATGTAAGAGAGCTACTTTTTTAGCTTCCACATATGAATAGGAATATGCAATATTTGTCTTTTTGTGCTTGTGTTTATTTTATTTAGCATCCAGTTCCATCCATGTTTCTGCAAATAACAGGATTTTATGGAAGAATAGCATTTAATTGCATATATGTATTGTATATATTTATATTTTATATACATTTGTTTTATATATAAATATATACCACATTTTCTTTATCCATTCCTCCTTTCATAGACAGGTTGATTCCACAATTTGGCTATTATGATTAGTGTTGTAGTAAGCATGAGAGTGTAGATATCTCTTCAATATATTGATTTCCTTTCTTTTGGATATATACCCAGTAGTGGAATTGCTGGATCATATGATAGTTCTATTTTTTTTTTTTTTGAGGGAAAAGTATATTGTTCTCTATAGTGGTTGTACTAATTTATATACCCACCAACATTGTGCAAGGATTCTCATTTCTCCTCATTCTCATTAGCATCTGTTATTGCCTATTATTTTTATAAAAAGCCGTATTACCTGAGGTGAGATGATATTTCGTTGTGGTTTTGATTTGCATTTGTCTGATGATTAGTGATGTTGAACATTTATTTTCACATACCTGTTGGCCATTTGCATCTCTCTTTTTTTGAGAAATGCCTTAGATCTTTTCTTCAATTTAAAAATAGAATTGTTTGTTTTTACTATTGAGTTGAGTTCCTTATATATGTTTGTTATTAATTTCTTGTCAGATGCATAGTTTGCAAATGTCTTTTTCCCATTCTGTGGGCTGTCTCTTCACTTTGTTGATTGTTTCCTTTGTTGTCCAGAAGATTTTAGCTTGATTTGTTTCTGTTTGTCTATTTTTGCTTTTGGTTGCCTATGCTTTTGAAGTCATACACACAAAAATCTTTGCCTGGAACAACTTCCTGGGAAAAGACAAAAACATTTCCCCAAAGTTTTCTTCTAGTAGTTTCATATTTTGAGGTCTTAGATTTAAGTCTTTAATCTGTGTTGATTTGATTTTTGTGTATGATCAGAGATAGGGGTCTAGTTTCATTCTTCTACATAGTTATCCAGGTTTTCCAGGACCATTAATTGAATAAACTGTCCTTTCCCCATTTTATATCCTTGAAATCTTTGTCAAACAGGAGTTGGCCATAAATGTGTGGAATTTTATCTAAGTTATCTGTTCTGCTGCTTTGGTCTATTTGTGTGTTTTTATGAGAGTATATGATGCTGATTTGGTTACTATAGCTTTGTAGTAAATTATGAAGTCAGATAGTGTGATGCCTTCAGTTTTGTTCCTTTTGCTCAAGATTGTTTTGGCTATTCAGGGTCTTGTAGCTCCATACAAATTTTAGGATTAGTTTTTGATTTCTGTGAAGAACATCATTGGTATTTTTATAGGAATTGCATTGAATCTAAATTACTGTGAGATGTATTGTAATTTAAAAATTATTCCTCCATTTCATGAACAGGAAATATGTTTTTATTTTTTTCTATCCTCTTCAGTTTCTCTCATTAGTGTTTTATCATTTTCCCTGTGTAGATATTTCAATTCTTTCATTAAATTCTTCTCTGAGTATTTCATATTATTTATAGGTGTTGCAAATGAGATTGGTTTCTTTTCTTTTTCAGATTTTTTGCTGTTGGCATATATAAATGCTACTGATTTTTATATGCTGATTTTTATCATATAAATTTACTGAGTTTATTATCAGTTTCAACAGTTTTTTTGTTGAATTCTTTAGGTTTTTTCTGTATTTAAGATCATGTCATCTGTGAATAAGGCTAATGTGACTTCTTCCTTTCCAGTTTGAATGCCCTTTACTTTTTTTCTCTTGCCTAATTACTCTGACCAGGACTTCTAGTACTATATTAAATATAAGTAGGGGAAGTGTCTCGTCCCAAATCTTAGAGGAAAGACTTTCAACTTTTAACTTTTCCCCATTTAGTACAATGTTACCTGTGGGTTTGTCATATATAGTACAGTCTTTTTTCTTTATTCAGCCAAACTTTGTCTTTTAATTGAAGAATTGAGTCAATCTACATTCATACGCAGATCCCTGTGAAGCAAAGGGCATCAAACCCCTAAATTCAGCTGAGCCTTCTTTTATGGTATTCTGGCACCCATGTCTGAAGGGTTGGTGCCTTAGGAGTTTAGGCTTTTCTTTTGGTCTAAAGAAGCTGTAATTACTTCCCCTGAGATAGTTAGTTACCGTGCAAGATATTGCTGGTTCTGGACAAGACCTACATCCACTACCCCTCTTTTCTTCTAGACTTATAATTAGACTCAT
Organism: Colobus guereza; assembly: GCA_030247045.1. Taxonomy (NCBI): domain Eukaryota; kingdom Metazoa; phylum Chordata; class Mammalia; order Primates; family Cercopithecidae; genus Colobus; species Colobus guereza. The sequence goes on from DAKLCV010001896.1 coordinate 49,614, forward strand.
GTTCCTGCAGGCCCAGATGGGTGATGTCAAAGTGTAAACCATAGAAATCTGAGCTATAGTCCAAACTACTGTAATATTTTTCTAGTGTATACAGAAAGAAATATGAGAAATATGTGTGAGAACTTATATTAATGGTATGGAAAACAGTGGAAGAAAAAAAAGTTGAACCAAGATAAATGTATTGATATGAGACCAGGAAGCAGAGAATTTGAATTCACTGTTGCAGCTTCATGGATTAGAAGGATCTAACACTTTGATTGAGTGTTTGGGTGAAACCAAGTTGAAATGCAAGATTAGTTGGTATACCATAGAAGAATAATTCTAAAACTTAGATGTGAATGTTAGATTTATCATGTGAAACTTGGTTACTCACTCTTCAAGGTTCCCGAAACACCTTACACTATAACTTTAAGAAATAAATCTGTAAGGAGAGCCTCAGCATTGATGAAGACCTTTATGGTTCTCCTTTTCTGTAGGTCAGAAACTCCAGTGGGAAAT
>DAKLCV010001897.1:0-40884 GCA_030247045.1 Colobus guereza
TATAATGTAAAGAAAGCTTTATCTATGTGAGATGAATAAATATATCTAACACAAAGCAGTTTCACAGAAAGCTTCTTCCAGTTTTATCTGAAGATATTTCCTTTTCACCACAGTCCTGAATGGGATCTGAAGGTCCTTCTGGATCAGTCCATGGCAGTTTCCAAGTTGTGTAATGTAAAGAAAGCTTTATCTATGTGAGATGAATAAATATATCTAACACAAAGCAGTTTCACAGAAAGCTTCTTCCAGTTTTTTCTGAGGCTATTTCCCTTTTCACCATCGGCATCAACATGCTCCAGAATATCACTTGGAACCTGTTCCTCCAAAAGACTTTTCCCAATGCTGTACGAGAAGAGAGGTATAACATTCTCACTGGAATGTAGATGAGATGAAGCAGTTCCTCGGAAAGCTTCTTTCCAGTTTTGGTCTGAACATATCTCCTTTTCCACTGTAAGCCTCAAAGTGCTTCCAAATATTTTGTAACACGCTAAGCATACCCTGAGTTAGAAAACTGCTCAGTGGAAAAGGAGGCTTAACTGAGTGAGAGGAATTAAGATGACACAGAGCAGTTTCACAGAAAGCTTCCTTCTGGATTTTACCTGAGGATATTTCTTTCTCCATATTCTAAGGATTGTTCCCAAATGTCCTTCCTCAGATTCCACAAAAACAGTGATTTCAAGCTGCTCAATCCAAAGAATGGTTTAACACTATGAGACGAATACACACATCACAAAGCAGTTGCTCAGAAAGTTTCTCTGCAGGTTTCATTGGAAGACGTTTCCTTGCTCACCACAAGCCTCCAGGTGTCACTAAATATCCTTCACAGATCCTTCAAAGACAGAGTTTCAAAACTGGACAACATAGAGTAAGCATTAGCTTTGTGAATTGAATGCACATATCAGAGAGCAGATTCTTGGAATGCTTCTTCCTCGATTTTATTTCAGTATATTTCACTATTCGCCTTAGTCCTCAATGCGCTCTGAAATATCACTTTTTTGGTTTCAACAGGAATAGTGTTCAAACACTGCTTTGTGAGAAAAGAGGTAAAACTCCCTGAACGGAATATATACATCACAAAACAGTTTCTCAGAAAGCTTCTATCCCGTTTTTATCTGAAGATATTTCCTTTTCACCATAGGCCTGAATGTGCTCCCTGAATGTCCTTCGCAGATCCGTGCATGACGGAGTTTCCAAACTGCATAATATAAGAAAAGTTTTAACTATGTGAGATGAATAAATATATCTAACACAAAGCAGTTTCACAGAAATCTTCTTTCCAGTTTTTGTCTGAGGATATTTCCTTTTTCACCATAGCCATCCCTATACAAATGTCTCTTGGTAGGTTTTTCTCCAAAAGAGATTCCAGAATCCTCTAGGAGAAGAAAGGTATATTTTGTGAGTGGAATGCATACATCACAAAGCAGTTGCTCAGAAAGTTTCTCTGCAGGTTTCATTGGAAGACGTTTCCTTTCTCACTGTGAGTCTTAAAGCACTCCTGAATATCCCTTCACAGACTAAACAAAAACAGTGTTATGATACTGCTCAATGAAAAGAGAAGCTTAACTGTGTGAGTGGAATTCACGTGACACAGAGCAGTTTCACAGAAAGCTTCCTTCTGGTTTCTCTCTGAGGTTATTTCTTTTCAGGATATTCTAAAGCTTTCCAAATCCTTTCTCAGATTCCACAGAAACAGTGATTTCAAACTGCTCAATCCAAAGAATGATTTAACTCTATGAGATGAATACAAACATCACAAAAGAGTTGTGCAGAAAGCTTCTCTCAATTTTCGATGGAAGACATTTCCTTGCTCGACACAGGCCTCCGGTTGCCACTTACTATCCCTTCAGAGAACCCTCAAAGACCGACTTTCAAACTGGGAAATGTAGAGTAAGCTTTAACCCTGTTAAAAGAATGGACGTGTCAGAGAGCAGTTTCTTTGAGTGCTTCTTTCTGTTTTTTATTGGATGACATTTCACTTCTTGCCATAATTTTCAATGTGCTCCGAATATCACTCTTGGTTACAGGAACAGTGTTCAAACTGTGCCTTATGAGAAGAAAGTTATAACTCAATGCATATTCACATACTTTCTCAGAAGCTTCACTTCAGAGTTCAAAAAGAATGGACATGTCAGAGAGCAGTTTCTTTGAGTGCTTCTTTCTGTTTTTATTGGATGACATTTCACTTCTTGCCATAATTTTCAATGTGCTCTGAATATCACTCTTTCAGTTACAGGAACAATGTTCAAACTGTGCCTTATGAGAAGAAAGTTATAACTCAATGCATATTCACATACTCTCTCAGTATGTGCATTCACTTAACAGAGTTCATGCTTACTGTGTGTTGACCAGTTTTGAAACTATGTCTTTGAAGAATCTGTGAAGGGATGTTTGATGACGCCTGGATGCTTGTGGTGAGCAAGGAAAGGTCTTCCGATGAAACCTGCAGTTTCCAATTAAAACTTTGATGGAAGCTTTGTGAGAAACTTCTTTGTGATATATGAATTCATCTCACAGAGTTACAACATAGACCTCGTGAAACAGTTTGCTAACACCGTTGTCGTGGAATCTGCAAAGTGATAATTGGGAATGCATCAAGGCCTATGGTGAAAAAGGAAATATCCTCACATAAGAACTAGAAAGAAGCTTTCTGAGAAATTGCTTTCCGATGTGTGAATTCATCATGGAGACTTTCACCTTTCCCTTCCAGTAGCAGTTTGCTAACACTGTTTTCATGGATTCTGAAAAGTGATATTTGGGAGCTCATTGAGGGCTATAGTGAAAAAGGAAATATTTTCTGATAAAAGCTGGAAAGAAGCGTTCAGAGAAACTGCATTGTGATGTGTGAATGCAACTCACACAGTTACACTTTTTTCTTCAGGGATCAGTTTGGTAGCACAGTTTTCTTGAAATCTCCATTGGGAGAGTTCTTAGCACAATGAAGATTATGGTGAAAAAGGAAATATCCTCAGATAAGAACTAGAAAGAAGCTTTCTGAGAAATTGCTTTCTGATGTGTGAATTCATCATGCAGAGTTTCACCTTTCCCTTCTAGTAGCAGTTTGCTAACACTGTTTTCATGGATTCTGCAAAGTGATATTTGGGAGCTCATTGAGGGCTATGGTGAAAAAGGAAATATTTTCTGATAAAAGCTGGAAAGAAGCGTTCAGAGAAACTGCATTGTGATGTGTGAATGCAACTCACACAGTTACACTTTTTTCTTCAGGGATCAGTTTGCTAACACAGTTTTCTTGAAATCTGCATTGGGACAGTTCTTAGCGCAATGAAGCTTATGGTGAAAAAGGAAATATCCTCAGATAAAAACTAGAAAGAAGCTTTCTCAGAAACTTCTTTGTGATGTGAATACATCTCACAGAGTTACACTTACGTTTCATGGAGCAGTCGAATAAGACTGCCTTTGAGGAATCTGAGAAGGGCTACATTGGATCACATTGAGGCCAATGCTGATAGAGGAAATATCCTCAATTAAAACCTTGATAGAAGCTTTGTGAGAAACTTCTTTGTGATATGTGAATTCGTCTCACAGAGTTACAACATAGACCTCATGAAGCAGTTTGCAAACACTGGTGTCATGGAATCTGCAAAGTGATATTTGGGAGCACATTGAGGCCTCTGGTGAAAAAGGAAATATCCTCAGTTAAAAACTGGAAAGAAGCGTTCTGAGAAACTGCATTGTGACATGTGAATGCAACTCACACAGTTACACTTTTCTCTTTATGGATCAGTTAGCTAACACCGTTTTCTTGAAATCTGCAATAAGATACTTCTTAGCACAATGAAGCTTATGTTGACAAAGAAAATATCCTCAGATACAAACGTAAAAGAAGCTTTCTCAGAAAATTGTTTGTGATGTGTGAAGACATCTCACAGAGTTACACTTCCGTTTCATGGAGCAGTCTAATAAGACTGCCTTTGAGCAACCTGAGAAGGGTAACTTAAATCGCATTGAGGCCTACGCTGATAGAGGAAATATCCTCAGATAAAAACTAGAAAGAAGCTTTCTGAGAAATTGCTTTCTGATGTGAATTCATCTCTCAGAGTTACAACCTAGACCTCATGAAGCAGATTGCTAACATCATTGTCATGGAATCTGCAAAGTGATATTTGGGAAAGCATTGAGGCCTTTGGTGAAAAAGTAAATATGCCCAGATAAAAAACTGGAAAGAAGTGTTCTGAGAAACTGCATTGTGACATGTGAATGCAACTCACAGGGTTACACTTTCCTTTCCATGGATCCGTTTGCTAACAGTGTTTTCTTGAAATCTACATTGGGATATTTCTTAGTGCAATGAAGCTTACAGTGACAAAGGAAATATCCTCAAATAAAAACTAGAAAGGAGCTTTCTGAGAAACCTAGTTGAGATATGTGAATTCATCTCACAGAGTTACAACCTAGTCTTCATGAGGCAGTTTGCTAACACTGTTGTCGTGGAATCTGCAAAGTGATATTTGAGAGCGCATTGAGGCCTATGGTGAAAAGGAAATATCCTCAGATAATAACTAGAAAGAAGCTTTCTGAGAAATTGCTTTCTGATGTGTGAATTCATCACAGAGTTTCACCTTTCCCTTCTAGTAGCAGTTTGCTAACACTGTCTTTGTCTCTTCTGCAAAGTGATATTTGGGAGCCCATGGAGGGCAATGTAGAAAAAGGAAATATTCTCAGATAAAAACTGGAAAGAAGCGTTCTGAGAAACTGCATTGTGACATGTGAATGCAACTCACAGAGTTACACTTTCCTTTCCATGGATCCGTTTGCTAACAGTGTTTTCTTGAAATCTACATTGGGATATTTCTTAGCACAATGAAGCTTATGGTGACAAAGGAAATATCCTCAAATAAAAACTAGAAAGGAGCTTTCTGAGAAACCTATTTGTGATATGTGAATTCATCTCACAGATTTACAACCTAGTCTTCATGAGGCAGTTTGCTAACACTGTTGTCGTGGAATCTGCAAAGTGATATTTGGGAGCGCATTGAGGCCTATGGTAAAAAGCAAATATCCTCAGATAAGAACTAGAAAGAAGCTTTCTGAGAAATTGCTTTCTGATGTGTGAATTCATCACGCAGAGTTTCACCTTTCCCTTCTAGTAGCAGTTTGCTAACACTGTTTTCATGGATTCTGCAAAGTGATATTTGGGAGCTCATTGAGGGCTATGGTGAAAAAGAAAATATCCTCAGATAAAAACTGGAAAGAAGCATTCAGAGAAACTGCATTGCAATGTGTGAATGCAACTCACACAGTTATCCTTTTCTCTTTAAGGATCAGTTTGCTAACACAGTTTTCTTGAAATCTGCAATGGGATACTTCTTAGCACAATGAAGCTTACAGTGACAAAGGAAATATCCTCAGATAAAAACGTGAAAGAAGCTTTCTCAGAAACTTCTTTGTGATATGTGAATTCATCTCACAGAGTTACACTTTCCTTTCATGGATCCGTTTGCTAACACTGTTTTCGTGGATTCTGCAAAGTGATATTTGGGAGCTCATTGAGGCTATGGTGAAAAAGGAAATATCCTCAAATAAAAACTAGAAAGAAGCTTTCTGAGAAACTGCTTTGTGATGTGTGAATTCATTTCCCAGTGTTACACCACTCTTTCATGGAGGAGTTTCCTAGCAGTGATTTTGTGGAATCTCAGAAGTGATATCTTGGATATCGTTGAATCCCATGGTGAGTAATGAAATATCCTCAGATAAAAACTGGAAAGAAGCTTTCTCAGAAACTGCATTGTGATGTGTGAATTCATCTCACAGAGTTACACTTTCCTTTCCATGGATCCGTTTGCTAACAGTGTTTTCTTGAAATCTGCAAAGTGATATTTGGGAGCGCATTGAGGCCTATGGTGAAAAGGAAATATCCTCAAATAAAAACTAGAAAGGAGCTTTCTGAGAAACTGCTTTGTGATGTGTGAATTCAACTCACAGAGTTACACTTTCCTTTCATGGATCCGTTTGCTAACACTGTTTTCATGGAATCTGCAAAGTGATATTTGGGAGCTCATTGAGGCCTATGGTGAAAAGGAAATATCCTCTGATAAAACTGGAAAGAAGCTTTCTGAGAAACTTCTTTGTGATCTGTGAATTCATCTCACAGAGTTACACTTTCCTTTCATGGATCCGTTTGCTAACACTGTTGTCGTGGAATCTGCAAAGTGATATTTGGGAGCACATTGAGGGCTATGGTGAAAAAGGAAATATCCTCAGATAAAAACTGGAAAGAAGCATTCTGAGAAACTGCATTGTGACATGTGAATGCAACTCACAGAGTTACACTTTCCTTTCCATGGATCCGTTTGCTAACAGTGTTTTCTTGAAATCTACATTGGGATATTTCTTAGCACAATGAAGCTTACGGTGACAAAGGAAATATCCTCAAATAAAAACTAGAAAGGAGCTTTCTGAGAAACCTATTTGTGATATGTGAATTCATCTCACAGAGTTACAACCTAGTTTTCATGAGGCAGTTTCCTAACACTGTTGTGGTGGAATCTGCAAAGTGATATTTGGGAGTGCATTGAGGCCTATGGTGAAAAAGGAAATATCCTCAGATAATAACTAGAAAGAAGCTTTCTGAGAAACTGCTTTCTGATGTGTGAATTCATCACGCAGAGTTTCACCTTTCCCTTCTAGTAGCAGTTTGCTAACACTGATTTTGTGGATTCTGCAAAGTGATATTTGGGAGCTCATTGAGGGCTATGGTGAAAAAGGAAATATCCTCTGATTAAAACTGGAAAGAAGCGTTCAGAGAAACTGCATTGTGATGTGTGAATGTAACTCACACAGTTACCCTTTTCTCTTCAGGGATCAGTTTGCTAACACATTTGTCTTGAAATCTGCAATGGGATACTTCTTCACGCTATGCAGCTTACAGTGAGATAGGATATATCCTCAGATAAAAACGTGAAAGAAGCTTTCTCAGAAACTTCTTTGTGATGTGTGAATACATCTCACAGAGTTACACTTATGTTTCATGGAGCAGTCGAATAAGACTGCCTTTGAGGAACCTGAGAAGGGCTACATTGGATTGCATTGAGTCCTGTGGTGAAAAGGTAATATCCTCAATTAAAACCTTGATAGAAGCTTTGTGAGAAACTTCTTTGTGATATGTGAATTCATCTCACAGAGTTACAACCTAGTCTTCATGAGGCAGTTTGCTAACACTGTTGTCGTGGAATCTGCAAAGTGATATTTGGGAATGCATTGAGGCCTATGGTGAAAAAGGAAATATGCTCAGATAGAAAATTGGAAAGAAGTGTTCTGAGAAACTGCACTGTGACAGGTGAATGCAACTCACAGGGTTACACTTTCCTTTCCATGGATCCGTTTGCTAACAGTGTTTTCTTGAAATCTACATTGGGATATTTCTTAGTGCAATGAAGCTTACGGTGACAAAGGAAATATCCTCAAATAAAAACTAGAAAGGAGCTTTGTGAGAAACCTATTTGTGATATGTGAATTCATCTCACAGAGTTACAACCTAGTCTTCATGAAGCAGTTTGCTAACACTGTTGTCATGGAATCTGCAAAGTGATATTTGGGAGCACATTGAGGCCTGTGGTGAAAAGGAAATATCCTCAGATAATAACTAGAAAGAAGCTTTCTGAGAAATTGCTTTCTGATGTGTGAATTCATCACGCAGAGTTTCACCTTTCCTTCTAGTAGCAGTTTGCTAACACTGTTTTCGTGGATTCTGCAAAGTGATATTTGGGAGCTCATTGAGGGCTATGGTGAAAAGGAAATATCCTCTGATAAAAACTGAAAGAAGCTTTCTGAGAAACTGCATTGTGATGTGTGAATGCAACTCACACAGTTACACTTTCCTTTCCATGGATCCGTTTGCTAACAGTGTTTTCTTGAAATCTGCATTGGGACAGTTCTTAGTGCAATGAAGCTTATGGTGACAAAGGAAATATCCTCAGATAAAAACTAGAAAGAAGCTTTCTCAGAAACTTCTTTGTGATGTGTGAATTCATCTCACAGAGTTACACTTACATTTCATGGAGCAGTCGAATAAGACTGCCTTTGAGGAACATGAGAAGGGCTACATTGGATCACATTGAGGCCTATGGTGAAAAGAAATATCCTCAATTAAAACCTTGATAGAAGCTTTGTGAGAAACTTCTTTGTGATATGTGAATTCATCTCACAGAGTTACAACCTAGTCTTCATGAAGCAGTTTGCTAACACTGTTGTCGTGGAATCTGCAAAGTGATATTTGGGAGCACATTGAGGCCTGTGGTGAAAAGAAATATCCTCAGATAAAACTGGAAAGAAGTGTTCTGAGAAACTGCATTGTGACATGTGAATTCAACTCATAGAGTTACACTCTCCTTTCCATGGATCCCTTTGCTAACAGTTTTCTTGAAATCTACATTGGGATATTTCTTAGCACAATGAAGCTTACAGTGACAAAGGAAATATCCTCAAATAAAAACTAGAAAGGAGCTTTCTGAGAAACCTATTTGTGATATGTGAATTCATCTCACAGAGTTACAACCTAGTCTTCATGAGGCAGTTTGCTAACACTGTTGTCGTGGAATCTGCAAAGTGATATTTGGGAGTGCATTGAGGCCTATGGTGAAAAAGGAAATATCCTCAGATAATAACTAGAAAGAAGCTTTCTGAGAAATTGCTTTCTGATGTGTGAATTCATCACGCAGAGTTTCACCTTTCCCTTCTAGTAGCAGTTTGCTAACACTGTTGTCGTGGATTCTGCAAAGTGATATTTGGGAGTGCATTGAGGCCTATGGTGAAAAGAAAATATTCTCAGATAAAACTGGAAAGAAGCATTCTGAGAAACTGCATTGTGACATGTGAATGCAACTCACAGAGTTACACTTTCCTTTCCATGGATCCGTTTGCTAACAGTGTTTTCTTGACATCTACATTGGGATATTTCTTGGCACAATGAAGCTTACAGTGACAAAGGAAATATTCTCAAATAAAAATTAAAAAGGAGCTTTCTGAGAAACCTATTTGTGATATGTGAATTCATCTCACAGATTTACAACCTAGTCGTCATGAGGCAGTTTGCTAACACTGTTGTGGTGGAATCTGCAAAGTGATATGTTGGAGTGCATTGAGGCCCTTGGTGAAAAAGGAAATATCCTCAGATAAGAACTAGAAAGAAGTGTTCTGAGAAACTGCATTGTGACATGTGAATGCAACTCACAGAGTTACACTTTCCTTTCCATGGATCCGTTTGCTAACAGTGTTTTCTTGAAATCTGCATTGGGATATTTCTTGGCACAATGAAGCTTACAGTGACAAAGGAAATATTCTCAGATAAAAACTAGAAAGGAGCTTTCTGAGAAACCTATTTGTGATATGTGAATTCATCTCACAGAGTTACACTTACGTTTCATGGAGCAGTCGAATAAGACTGCCTTTGAGGAACTTGAGAAGGGCTATATTTGATCACATTGAGGCCTATGCTGATAGAAGAAATATCCTCAATTAAAACGTTGATAGAAGGTTTGTGAGAAACTTCTTTGTGATATGTGAATTCATCTCACAGAGTTACAACCTAGACCTGCTGAAACAGTTTGCTAACACCGTTGTCGTGGAATCTGCAAAGTGATATTTGGGAGTGCTTTGAGGCCTGTGGTGAAAAAGAAAATATCCTCAGATAAACTCTGGAAAGAAGAATTCAGAGAAACTCCATTGCGATGTGTTAATGCTGCTCACAAAGTTACACTTTTCAGGGATCAGTTTGCTAACACAGTTTTCTTGAAATCTATCATGGGACAATTCTTAGCGCAATGAAGCTTAGGGGACAAAGGAAATATCCTCAGATAAAAACTAGAAAGAAGCTTTCTGAAACTTCTTTGTGATCTGTGAATTCATCTCACAGAGTTACACTCTTTCATGGAGCAGTCGAATAAGACTGCCTTTGAGGAACCTGAGAAGGGCTACATTGGATCACATTGAGGCCTATGCTGATAGAGGAAATATCCTCAATTAAAACTTTGATAGAAGCTTTGTGAGAAACTTCTTTGTGATATGTGAATTCATCTCACAGAGTTACAACCTAGACCTCATGAAGCAGTTTGCTAACACCGTTGTCGTGGAATCTGCAAAGTGATATTTGGGAGTGCATTGAGGCCTATGGTGAAAAAGGAAATATGCTCAGATAGAAAATTGGAAAGAAGTGTTCTGAGAAACTGCACTGTGACAGGTGAATGCAACTCACAGGGTTACACTTTCCTTTCCATGGATCCGTTTGCTAACAGTGTTTTCTTGAAATCTACATTGGGATATTTCTTAGTGCAATGAAGCTTATGGTGACAAAGGAAATATCCTCAAATAAAAACTAGAAAGGAGCTTTCTGAGAAACCTATTTGTGATATGTGAATTCATCTCACAGAGTTACAACCTAGTTTTCATGAGGCAGTTTGCTAACACTGTTGTCGTGGAATCTGCAAAGTGATATTTGGGAGCACATTGAGGCCTATGGTGAAAAAGGAAATATCCTCAGATAATAACTAGAAAGAAGCTTTCTGAGAAATTGCTTTCTGATGTGTGAATTCATCATGCAGAGTTTCACCTTTCCCTTCTAGTAGCAGTTTGCTAACACTGTTTTCATGGATTCTGCAAAGTGATATTTGGGAGCTCATTGAGGCCTATGGTGAAAAGAAATATCCTCAGATAAAACTAGAAAGAAGCTTTCTGAGAAACTGCTTTCTGATGTGTGAATTCATCACAGAGTTTCACCTTTCCTTCTAGTAGCAGTTTGCTAACACTGTTTTGTGGATTCTGCAAAGTGATATTTGGGAGCTCATTGAGGCTATGGTGAAAAGGAAATATCCTCTGATAAAACTGGAAAGAAGCGTTCAGAGAAACTGCATTGTGATGTGTGAATGTAACTCACACAGTTACACTTTTCTCTTCAGGGATCAGTTTGCTAACACAGTTTTCTTGAAATCTACATTGGGATATTTCTTAGCACAATGAAGCTTACGGTGACAAAGGAAATATCCTCAGATAAAAACTGAAAGAAGCTTTCTGAGAAACTTCTTTGTGATGTGAATTCATCTCACAGAGTTACACTCTTTCATGGAGCAGTCGAATAAGACTGCCTTTGAGGAACCTGAGAAGGGCTACATTGGATCACATTGAGGCCTATGGTGAAAAGGAAATATCCTCAATTAAAACCTTGATAGAAGCTTTGTGAGAAACTTCTTTGTGATATGTGAATTCATCTCACAGAGTTACAACCTAGTCTTCATGAGGCAGTTTGCTAACACTGTTGTGGTGGAATCTGCAAAGTGATATTTGGGAGCACATTGAGGCCTGTGGTGAAAAGGAAATATCCTCAGATAAAAACTGGAAAGAAGCGTTCTGAGAAACTGCATTGTGATGTGAATGCAACTCACAGTTACACTTTTCTCTTCAGGGATCAGTTTGCTAACAGTTTTCTTGAAATCTGCAGTGGGACAGTTCTTAGTGCAATGAAGCTTATGGTGACAAAGGAAATATCCTCAGATAAAACTAGAAAGAGCTTTCTGAGAAACCTATTTGTGATATGTGAATTCATCTCACAGAGTTACAACCTAGTCTTCATGAGGCAGTTTGCTAACACTGTTTTGTGGATTCTGAGAACTGCATTGTGACATGTGAATGCAACTCACAGAGTTACACTTTCCTTTCCATGGATCCGTTTGCTAACAGTGTTTTCTTGAAATCTACATTGGGATATTTCTTAGCACAATGAAGCTTACGGTGACAAAGGAAATATCTTCAAATAAATACTAGAAAGGAGCTTTCTGAGAAACCTATTTGTGATATGTGAATTCATCTCACAGAGTTACAACCTAGTCTTCATGAGGCAGTTTGCTAACACTGTTGTCGTGGAATCTGCAAAGTGATATTTGGGAGCACATTGAGGCCTGTGGTGAAAAGGAAATATCCTCAGATAAAACTGGAAAGAAGCGTTCTGAGAAACTGCATTGTGACATGTGAATGCAACTCACACAGTTACACTTTTCTCTTCAGGGATCAGTTTGCTAACAGTGTTTTCTTGAAATCTACATTGGGATATTTCTTAGCACAATGAAGCTTATGGTGACAAAGGAAATATCCTCAAATAAAAACTAGAAAGAGCTTTCTGAGAAATTGCTTTCTGATGTGTGAATTCATCTCACAGAGTTACAACCTAGTCTTCATGAGGCAGTTTGCTAACACTGTTTTCATGGAATCTGCAAAGTGATATTTGGGAGCTCATTGAGGCTATGGTGAAAAGGAAATATCCTCTGATAAAAACTGGAAAGAAGCTTTCTGAGAAACTGCTTTGTGATGTGTGAATGCAACTCACACAGTTACCCTTTTCTCTTCAGGGATCAGTTTGCTAACACAGTTTTCTTGAAATCTACATTGGGATATTTCTTAGCACAATGAAGCTTACGGTGACAAAGGAAATATCCTCAGATAAAAACTGAAAGAAGCTTTCTGAGAAATTGCTTTCTGATGTGTGAATTCATCTCACAGAGTTACAACCTAGTCTTCATGAGGCAGTTTGCTAACACTGTTTTGTGGATTCTGAGAAATGATATTTCGGATGGGTTTGAAGAGTAGAAGGACAAAGGAAATATCCTCAGATAAAACTAGAAAGAGCTTTCTGAGAAACTGCTTTGTGATGTGTGAATTCATCTCACAGAGTTACAACCTAGTCTTCATGAGGCAGTTTGCTAACACTGTTTTCATGGAATCTGCAAAGTGATATTTGGGAGCTCATTGAGGCCTATGGTGAAAAGGAAATATCCTCAGATAAAACTGGAAAGAAGCTTTCTCAGAAACTTCTTGTTTGTGGGTGAGTTCAGCTCACAGAGTTACATCATCGTTTTCATTGAGAAGCTTGCTAACAGTGTTTTCACAGAATCTCAAATAAGACACATGGTGGCGCTCTGAGACCACAAATAACCTCAGCTCAAAAAGAAAGAGCTTTCTGAGAAACTGCTTTCTGATGTGTGAATTCAACTCACAGAGTTACACTTTTCTCTTCAGGGATCAGTTTGCTAACACTGTTTTGTGGATTCTGAGAAATGATATTTCGGATGGGTTTGAAGAGTAGAAGGACAAAGGAAATATCCTCTGAGAAAAACCGGAATGAAATTATCTGAGAAACTGCTTTGTGATGTGTGAATTCATTTCACAGTGTTACACCACTCTTTCATGGAGGAGTTTGCTAGCAGTGGTTTTGTGGAATTTCAGAAGTGATATCTTGGATATCGTTGAATCCCATGGTGAATAATGAAATATCCTCAGACAAATCTGGAGAGAAGTTCTCTCAGAAACTTCTTGTTTGTGGGTGAGTTCAGCTCACAGAGTTACATCATCGTTTTCATTGAGAAGCTTGCTAACAGTGTTTTCGCAGAATCTCAAAGAAGACACTCGGTGGCGCTCTGAGACCACAAATAACCTCAGCTCAAAAAGAAAGACGCTTTCAGAGAAACTGCTTTCTGCTGTGTGAATTCAACTCACAGAGTTACAACCTAGTCTTCATGAGGCAGTTTGCTAACACTGTTTTGTGGAATCTGCAAAGTGATATTTGGGAGTGCATTGAGGCCTATGGTGAAAAGGAAATATCCTCAGATAAAACTGGAAAGAAGCTTTCTGAGAAACTTCTTTGTGATGTGTGAATTCATCTCACAGAGTTACAACCTAGTCTTCATGAGGCAGTTTGCTAACACTGTTGTCGTGGAATCTGCAAAGTGATATTTGGGAGCTCATTGAGGCTATGGTGAAAAGGAAATATCCTCTGATAAAAACTGGAAAGAAGCGTTCAGAGAAACTGCATTGTGATGTGAGAATGCAACTCACACAGTGACACTTTTCTCTTCAGGGATCAGTTTGCTAACAGTTTTCTTGAAATCTGCAGTGGGACAGTTCTTAGTGCAATGAAGCTTATGGTGACAAAGGAAATATCCTCAGATAAAACTAGAAAGTGATATTTGGGAGCTCATTGAGGCTATGGTGAAAAGGAAATATCCTCAGATAAAAACTGGAAAGAAGCGTTCTGAGAAACTGCATTGTGACATGTGAATGCAACTCACAGTGTTACAGTCTCCTTTCCATGGATCCGTTTGCTAGCAGTGTTTTCTTGAAATCTACATTGGGATATTTCTTAGGGCAATGAAGCTTATGGTGACAAAGGAAATATCTTCAAATAAATACTAGAAAGGAGCTTTGTGAGAAACCTATTTGTGATATGTGAATTCATCTCACAGAGTTACAACCTAGTCTTCAAGAGGTAGTTTGCTAACACTGTTGTCGTGGAATCTGCAAAGTGATATTTGGGAGTGCATTGAGGCCTATGGTGAAAAAGGAAATATCCTCAGATAATAACTAGAAAGAAGCTTTCTGAGAAACTGCTTTCTGATGTGTGAATTCATCACGCAGAGTTTCACCTTTCCCTTCTGTTTTTCTGGATGACATTTCACTTTTGCCATAGTCTTCAATGTGCTCTGAATATCACTCTTTTGGTTTTACAGGAACAGTGTTCAAACTGTGTCTTATGAGAAGAAAGTTACAACTCCCTGAGTGGAATGCTCACATCACCAAGCAGTTTCTCAGAAAGCTTCTTTCCAGTTTTTACCTGACTATATTTCCTATTTCACCATAGGCCTGAAAGTGATCCCAACTATCCCTTCATGGATCCATCCATCACGGAGTTTCCAAGCTGTGTAATGTAAAGAAAGCTTCATCTATGTGAGATGAATAAACATAGCAAAAGCAGATTCACAGAAAGCTTCTTTCCAGTTTTTTCTGAAGATATTTCCTTTTCACCATAGTCCTGAATGTGCTCCTGAATGTCCCTTCGTGGATCCATCCATCACGGAGTTTCAAGCTGCATAATGTGAAGAAAGCTTTATCTATGTGAGATGATTACACATATCACAGAGTAGTTTCCTAGAAAGCTTCTTTCCAGTTTTATCTGAAGATATTTCCTTTTCAACATCGGCATCAACATGCTCCCACATATCACTTGGTACCTGTTTCTCCAAAAGGGTTTCTCTGATGCTGTATGAGAAGAGAGGTATAACACTGTCAGTTCAATGCACACATCACAAAGCAGTTCCTCAGAAAGCTTCTTTCCAGTTTTTGTCTGAGGATATTTCCTTTTTCACCGTAAGCCTCAAAGAGCTCTCGAATATCCCATCACAAGCTAAACATACACAGGGTTAGAAAACTGCTCAATGAAAAAAGAGGCTTAACTGAGTGAGAGGAATGATGGTGACACAGAGCAGTTTCACAGAAAGCTTCCTTCTGGATTTTACCTGAGGATATTTCTTTCCCCATATTCTAAGGATCGGTCCCTAATGTCCTTCCTCAGATGCCACAAAACAGTGATTTCAAGCTGCTCAATCCAAAGAATGGTTTAACTCTTTGAGACGAATGCACACATCACAAAGCAGTGGCTCAGAATGTTTCTCTGCAGCTTTCATCTGAAGACGTTTGTTGCTCACCACAAGCTTCCATGCATCACTAAATATCCATTCACAGATTCTTCAAAGACAGAGTTTCAAAGCTGGGCAACAGAGAGTAAGCATTAGCTCTGAGAAGTGAAAGCACATATCAGAGAGCAGATTCTTGGAATGCTTCTTCCTCGATTTTATTTCAGTATATTTCACTATTCACCATAGTCCTCAATGTGCTCCGAAATATCACTTTTTTGGTTTCACAGGAACAGTGTTCAAACACTGCCTTGTGAGAAAAGAGGTATAACTCCTGAGTGGAATGCATACATCACAAAGTAGTTTCTCAGAAAGCTTCTATCCAGTTTTATCTGAAGATATCTCCTCTTTCACCATAGGCCTGAATGTGCTCCCAAATATCCCTTCACAGATTCTTCAAAGACAGTTTCCAAGCTGTGTAATGTAAAGAAAGCTTTATCTATGTGAGATGAATAAATATATCTAACACAAAGCAGTTTCACAGAAATCTTCTTTCCAGTTTTTGTCTGAGGATATTTCCTTTTCACCATAGTCCTGAATGTGCTCCGAATATCACTTGGTAGCTGTTTCTCCAAAAGGGATTCTGGAATCCTCTAGGAGAAGAAAGGTATATTTCTGTGAGTGGAATGCACACGTCACAAAGCAGCTCCTCAGAAAGCTTCTCTCCAGTTTCTATCTGAAGATGTTTCCTTTCTCACCGTAAGCCTCAAAGCACTCCTGAATATCCCTTCACAGACTAAACAAAACAGTGTTATGATACTGCTCAATGAAAAGAGAAGCTTAACTGTGTGAGTGGAATTCATGACACAGAGCAGTTTCACAGAAAGCTTCCTTCTGGTTTCTCTCTGAGGTTATTTCTTTTCAGGATATTCTAAAGAGCGTTTCAAATGTCCTTTCTCAGATTCCACAGAAACAGTGATTTCAAACTGCTCAATCCAAAGAATGATTTAACTCTATGAGATGAATACAAACATCACAAAAGAGTTGCACAGAAAGCTTCTCTCCAGTTTCTATCTGAAGACGTTTCCTTGCTCACACAGGCCTCCAGTTGCCACTTACTATCCTTCACAGATTCTTCAAAGACAGAGTTTCAAACTGGGAAATGTAGAGTAAGCTTTAACCCTGTGAAAAGAATGGACATGTCAGAGAGCAGTTTCTTCGAGTGCTTCTTTCTGTTTTTATTGGACGACATTTCACTTTTGCCATAGTCTTCAATGTGCTCTGAATATCACTCTTTGGTTTTACAGGAACAGTGTTCAAACTGTGCCTTATGAGAAGAAAGTTATAACTCCTGAGTGGAATGCACACATCACCAAGCAGTTTCTCAGAAAGCTTCTCTCCAGTTTTATCTGACTATATTTCCTATTTCACCATAGGCCCGAATGTGATCCCAAATATCCCTTCATGGATCCGTCCATGACAGTTTCAAGCTGCATAATGTAAAGAAAGCTTCATCTATGTGAGATGAATAAACATAGCAAAAAGCAGATTCACAGAAAGCTTCTTTCCAGTTTTATCTGAAGATATTTCCTTTTCACCATAGTCCTGAATGTGCTCCCAAATATCCCTTCATGGATCCGTCCATGACAGTTTCCAAGCTGTGTAATGTAAAGAAAGCTTCATCTATGTGAGATGATTACACATATCACAGAGTAGTTTCTAGAAAGCTTCTTTCCAGTTTTATCTGAAGATATTTCCTTTTCACCATCGGCATCAGCATGCTCCCGAATATCACTTGGTACCTGTTTCTCCAAAAGGGTTTCCTGACGCTGTATGAGAAGAGAGGTATAACACTGTGAGTGGAATGCACACGTCACAAAGCAGTTCCTCAGAAAGCTTCTCTCCAGTTTCAGTCTGAATATATTTCCTTTTCACCATAAGCCTCAAAGTGCTCCCGAATATCCCATCACACGCTAAACATACACAGGGTTAGAAAACTGCTCAATGAAAAGAGGCTTAACTGAGTGAGAGGAATTAAGATGACACAGAGCAGTTTCACAGAAAGCTTCCTTCTGGATTTTACCTGAGGATATTTCTTTCTCCATATTCTAAGGATCGTTCCCAAATGTCCTTCCTCAGATTCCACAAAAACAGTGATTTCAAGCTGCTCAATCCAAAGAATGGTTTAACTCTATGAGACGAATACACACATCACAAAGCAGTTGCTCAGAAAGTTTCTCTGCAGGTTTCATCGGAAGACGTTTCCTTTCTCACCATAAGCCTCAAAGTGCTCCTGAATATCCCTTCACAGATTCTTCAAAGACAGAGTTTCAAACTGGGCAACATAGAGTAAGCATTAACTCTGTGAAGTGAATGCACATATCAGAGAGCAGATTCTTGGAATGCTTCTTCCTCGATTTTATTTCAGTATATTTCACTATTCACCATAGTCCTCAATGCGCTCTGAAATATCACTGTTTTGGTTTTACAGGAACAGTGTTCAAACACTGCCTTGTGAGAAAAGAGGTATAACTCCTGAGTGGAATGCATACATCACAAAGTAGTTTCTCAGAAAGCTTCTATCCAGTTTTTATCTGAAGATATCTCCTCTTTCACCATAGGCCTGAATGTGCTCCCAAATATCCCTTCACAGATTCTTCAAAGACAGAGTTTCAAACTGCATAATATAAGAAAAGTTTTAACTATGTGAGATGAATAAATATATCTAACACAAAGCAGTTTCACAGAAATCTTCTTTCCAGTTTTGTCTGAGGATATTTCCTTTTTCACCATAGCCATCCCTATACTCCCGAATGTCTCTTGGTAGCTTTTTCTCCAAAAGGGTTTCCTGAATCCTCTAGGAGAAGAAAGGTATATTTCTGTGAGTGGAATGCATACATCACAAAGCAGCTCCTCAGAAAGCTTCTCCAGTTTCTATCTGAAGACGTTTCCTTTCTCACCATAAGCCTCAAAGTGCTCCTGAATATCCCTTCACAGACTAAACAAAAACAGTGTTATGATACTGCTCAATGAAAAGAGAAGCTTAACTGTGTGAGTGGAATTCACGTGACACAGAGCAGTTTCACAGAAAGCTTCCTTCTGGTTTCTCTCTGAGGTTATTTCTTTTCAGGATATTCTAAAGAGCGTTTCCAAATGTCCTTTCTCAGATTCCACAGAAACAGTGATTTCAAACTGCTCAATCCAAAGAATGATTTAACTCTATGAGATGAATACAAACATCACAAAACAGTTGCTCAGAAAGTTTCTCTGCAGGTTTCATCGGAAGACGTTTCCTTGCTCGACACAGGCCTCCAGTTGCCACTTACTATCCCTTTGCAGACTAAACAAAAACAGTGTTATGATACTGCTCAATGAAAAGAGAAGCTTAACTGTGTGAGCAGCATTCACATGACACAGAGGAGTTTCACAGAAAGCTTCCTTCTTGTTTCTTTCTGAGGTTTTTCTTTTCAGGATAAGCTAAAGAGCGTTTCCAAATGTCCTTTCTCAGATTCCACCGAAATATTGATTTCAAACTACTCAATCCAAAGAATGATTTAACTCTACGAGATGAGCACTGGTTTCACAAAACAGTTGTGCAGAAAGCTTCTCTAAAATATTCGATGGAAGACATTTCCTTGCTCGACACAGGCCTCTGGTTGCCAGATATTATCCCTTCGCAGAACCCTCAAAACCGTCTTTCAAACAGGGAAATGTAGAGTAAGCTTTAACCCTGTGTAAAAATGGGCATGTCAGAGAGCAGTTTCTTCAGGGGCTTCTTTCTGTTTTTTTTCGACATTTCAATTTTGCCATGGTCTTCAATGTGCTCCGAGTATCACTCTTTTGGTTTACAAGAAACCGTGTTCAAATTGTGCCTTATGAGAAGAAAGCTATGACTCCCTGAGTGGAATGCACACGTCACCAAGCAGTTTATCAGAAAGCTTCTGTCCCGTTTTGATCTGACTATATTTCCTATTTTACTATAGGCCCAAACGTGATCCCAAATATCCCTTCACGGATCCATCCACCAAAGAGTTTCCAAGCTGTGTAATGTAAAGAAAGCTTCATCTATGTGAGATGAACAAACATAGTCAAAAGCAGATTCACAGAAAGCTTCTTTCCAGTTTTGTCTGAGGATATTTCCTTTTCACCATAAGCCTCAAAGTGCTCCTGAATATCCCTTCACGGATCCATCCACGAGGAGTTTCAAGCTGTGTAATGTAAAGAAAGCTTTATCTATGTGAGATGATTACACATATCACAGAGTAGTTTCCTAGAAAGCTTCTTTCCAGTTTTGTCTGAGGATATTTCCTTTTCACCATCGGCATCAACATGCTCCCGAATATCACTTGGTACCTGTTTCTCCAAAAGGATTCCAGAATCCTCTAGGAGAAGAAAGGTATATTTCTGTGAGTGGAATGCACACGTCACAAGGCAGTTCCTCGGAAAGCTTCTCTCCAGTTTTGGTCTGAACATATTTCCTTTTCACCATAAGCCTCAAAGTGCTCCCGAATATCCCATCACATGCTAAGCATACACAGGGTTAGAAAACTGCTCAATGAAAAGAGAAGCTTAACTGTGTGAGTGGAATTCACGTGACACAGAGCAGTTTCACAGAAAGCTTCCTTCTGGATTTTACCTGAGGATATTTCTTTCTCCATATTCTAAGGATCGTTCCCAAATGTCCTTCCTCAGATTCCACAAAACAGTGATTTCAAGCTGCTCAATCCAAAGAATGGTTTAACTCTATGAGACGAATACACACATCACAAAGCAGTTGCTCAGAAAGTTTCTCTGCAGGTTTCATCGGAAGACGTTTCCTTGCTCACCACAAGCCTCCGGGCGTCACTAAATATCCTTCACAGATTCTTCAAAGACAGAGTTTTGAAACTGGGCAACATAGAGTAAGCATTAACTCTGTGAAGTGAATGCACATATCAGAGAGCAGATTCTTGGAATGCTTCTTCCTCGATTTTATTTCAGTATATTTCACTATTCGGCATAGTCCTCAATGCACTCCAAAGTATCACTTTTTCGGTTTCACAGGAACAGTGTTCAGACACTGTCTTTTGAGAAAAGAGATATAAACTTTGAGTAGAATGCATACATCACAAAGTCATTTCTCAGAAAGCTTCCATCCACGGTTTATCTGAAGATATCTCCTCTTTCACCATAGGCCAGAATGTGCTCCCGAATGTGCCTTCATGGATCCATACATGACGGAATTTCCAAACTGCGTAATATAAGAAAAGTTTTAACTATGCGAGATGAATAAATATATCTAACACAAAGCAGTTTCACAGAAATCTTCTTTCCAGTTTTTGTCTGAGGATATTTCCTTTTTCACCATAGCCATCCCTATATTCCCAAATGTCTCTTGGTAGCTTTTTCTCCAAAAGGGATTCCAGAATCCTCTAGGAGAAGAAAGGTGAATGGAATGCACACGTCATTCTGTGAGTGGAATGCACACGTCATTCTGTGAGTGGAATGCACACGTCATTCTGTGAGTGGAATGCACACGTCACAAAGCAGCTCCTCAGAAAGCTTCTCTCCAGTTTCTATCTGAAGACGTTTCCTTTCTCACCATAAGCCTCAAAGTGCTCCTGAATATCCCTTCACAGACTAAACAAAAACAGTGTTATGATACTGCTCAATGAAAAGAGAAGCTTAACTGTGTGAGTGGAATTCACGTGACACAGAGCAGTTTCACAGAAAGCTTCCTTCTGGTTTCTCTCTGAGGTTATTTCTTTTCAGGATATTCTAAAGAGCGTTTCCAAATGTCCTTTCTCAGATTCCACAGAAACAGTGATTTCAAACTACTCAATCCAAAGAATGATTTAACTCTATGAGATGAGCACAAACTTCACAAAAGAGTTGTGCAGAAAGCTTCTCTCAAATATTCGATGGAAGACATTTCCTTGCTCGACACAGGTCTCCGGATGCCACTTACTATCCCTTCACAGAACCCTCAAAGACAGAGTTTTGAAACTGGGCAACATAGAGTAAGCATTAACTCTGTGAAGCGAATGCACATATCAGAGAGCAGTTTCTTCGAGTGCTTCTTTCTGTTTTTATTGGACATTTCAATTTTGCCATAGTCTTCAATGTGCTCCGAATATCACTCTTTTCGTTTTTCAGGAAGAGTGTTCAAATTGTGCCTGATGAGAGGAAAGTTACAACTTCCTGAGTGCAATGCTCACGTTACCAAGCAGTTTCTCAGAAAGCTTCTCTATGGTTTGGATCTGACTATATTTCCTATTTCACTATAGGCCCGAATGTGATCCCAAATATCCCTCCATAGATCCATCCATGAGGGTGTTTCCAAGCTTTGTAATTTAAACAAAGCTTCATCTTTTTGAGATGAATAAACATAGCAAAAAGCAGATTCACAGAAAGCTTCTTTCCCGTTTTTTCTGAAGATATTTCATTTTACACCATAGTCTTGAAAATGCTCCTGAATATCCCTTCACAGATCCTTCAAAGACAGAGTTTCGAAACTGGGCAACATAGAGTAAGCATTAACTCTGTGAAGTGAATGCACATATCACAGAGTAATTTCCTAGAAAGCTTTTTCCAGTTTTAGTCTGAGGCTATTTCCCTTTTTACCATCGGCACCAAACTGCTCCCGAATATCACTTGGTACCTGTTTCCCCAAAAGGGATTCCAGAATCCTCTAGGAGAAGAAAGGTATATTTCTGTGAGTGGAATGCACATGTCACAAGGCAGTTCCTCAGAAAGCTTCTCTACAGTTTTGGTCTGAGCATATTTCCTTTTCCACTGTAAGCATCAAAGTACTCCCGAATATCCTGTCACATGCTAAGCATACACCGGGTTAGAAAACTGCTCAATGAAGAGAGAGGCTTAACTGAGTGAGAGCCATTAAGACAACACAGAGCAGTTTCACAGAAAGTTCCCTTCTGTATTTTACCTGAGGTTATTTCTTTCTCCATGTTCTAAGGATCGTTCCCAAATGTCCTTCCTCAGATTCCACAAAAACAGTGATTTCAAGCTGTTCAATCCAAAGAATGGTTTAACTCTATGAGACGAATACACACATCACAAAGCAGTTGCTCAGAAAGTTTCTCTGCAGGTTTCATCTGAAGACGTTTTCTGTGTGACCAGAAGCCTCTGGGCATCGCTAAATGTGCCTTCACAGATCCTTCAAAGACAGAGTTTTGAACCTGGGCAACATAGAATAAGCATTAAGTCTGTGAAGTGAATGCACATATCAGAGAGCAGATTCTTGGAATGCTTCTTCCTCGATTTTATTTCAGTATATTTCACTATTCGCCATAGTCCTCAATGCGCTCCGAAATATCACTTTTTCGGTTTCACAGGAACAGTGTTCAAACACTGCCTTGTGAGAAAAGAGGTATAACTCCCTGAGTGGAATGCATACATCACAAAGTAGTTTCTCAGAAAGCTTCTATCCAGTTTTTATCTGAAGATATCTCCTCTTTCACCATAGGCCTGAATGTGCTCCTGAATGTCTCTTTGCAAATCCATGCATGGTGGAGATTCCAAACTGTGTAATATAAGAAAAGTTTTAACTATGCGAGATGAATAAATATATCTAACACAAAGCAGTTTCACAGAAATCTTCTTTCCAGTTTTGTCTGAGGATATTTCCTTTTTCACCATAGCCATCCCTATACTCCTGAATGTCTCTTGGTAGCTTTTTCTCCAAAAGGGATTCCAGAATCCTCTAGGAGAAGAAAGGTATATTTCTGTGAGTGGAATGCACACGTCACAAAGCAGCTCCTCAGAAAGCTTCTCTCCAGTTTCTATCTGAAGACGTTTCCTTTCTCACCATAAGCCTCAAAGCGCTCCTGAATATCCGTTCACAGACTAAACAAAAACAGTGTTATGATACTGCTCAATGAAAAGAGAAGCTTAACTGTGTGAGTGGAATTCACGTGACACAGAGCAGTTTCACAGAAAGCTTCCTTCTGGTTTCTCTCTGAGGTTATTTCTTTTCAGGATATTCTAAAGAGCGTTTCCAAATGTCCTTTCTCAGATTCCACAGAAACAGTGATTTCAAACTACTCAATCCAAAGAATGATTTAACTCTATGAGATGAATACAAACATCACAAAGCAGTTCCTCAGAAAGCTTCTCTCAAGTTTTTATCTGAAGATATTTCCTTTTCACCATAAGCCTCAAAGTGCTCCTGAATATCCCTTCACAGATTCTTCAAAGACAGAGTTTCGAAACTGGGCAACATAGAGTAAGCATTAACTCTGTGAAGTGAATGCACATGTCACCAAGCAGTTTCTCAGAAAGCTTCTCTCCAGTTTTGGTCTGAACATATTTCCTTTTCACCATAGTCCTCAGAGTGCTCTCAAAGGTCCTTTGGTGGATCCGTCCATGACAGTTTCAAGCTGTGTAATATAAAGAAAGCTTCATCTATGTGAGATGATTACACATATCACAGAGTAGTTTCCTAGAAAGCTTTTTCCAGTTTTTGTCTGAGGATATTTCTTTCTCCATGTTCTAAGGATCGTTCCCAAATGTCCTTCCTCAGATTCCACAGAAACAGTGATTTCAAGCTGTTCAATCCAAAGAATGGTTTAACTCTATGAGATGAATAAACATAGCAAAAGCAGATTCACAGAAAGCTTCTTTCCAGTTTTTATCTGAAGATATTTCCTTTTCACCATAGTCCTGAATGTGCTCCCAAATGTCCTTCCTCAGATTCCACAAAACAGTGATTTCAAGCTGTTCAATCCAAAGAATGATTTAACTCTATGAGATGAATACACACATCACAAAGCAGTTTCACAGAAAGCTTCTTTCCAGTTTTTGTCTGAGGCTATTTCCTTTTCACCATCGGCATCAACATGCTCCCGAATATCACTTGGTACCTGTTTCTCCAAAAGGGTTTCCTGATGCTGTATGAGAAGAGGTATAACACTGTGAGTGGAATGCACACATCACAAAGCAGTTCCTCGGAAAGCTTCTCTCCAGTTTTGGTCTGAACATATTTCCTTTTCACCATAAGCCTCAAAGTGCTCCTGAATATCCCTTCACAGACTAAACAAAAACAGTGTTATGATACTGCTCAATGAAAAGAGAGGCTTAACTGAGTGAGAGCCATTAAGATGACACAGAGCAGTTTCACAGAAAGCTTCCTTCTGGATTTTACCTGAGGATATTTCTTTCTCCATGTTCTAAGGATCGTTCCCAAATGTCCTTCCTCAGATTCCACAAAACAGTGATTTCAAGCTGTTCAATCCAAAGAATGGTTTAACTCTATGAGACGAATACACACATCACAAAGCAGTTGCTCAGAAAGTTTCTCTGCAGGTTTCATCAGAAGACGTTTCCTTGCTCACCACAAGCCTCCGGGCATCACTAAATATCCCTTCACAGATTCTTCAAAGACAGAGTTTTGAAACTGGGCAACATAGAGTAAGCATTAACTCTGTGAAGTGAATGCACATATCAGAGAGCAGATTCTTGGAATGCTTCTTCCTCGATTTTATTTCAGTATATTTCACTATTCACCATAGTCCTCAATGTGCTCCAAATATCACTTTTTTGGTTTCACAGGAACAGTGTTCAAACGCTGCCTTATGAGAAGAAAGTTATAACTCCCTGAGTGGAATGCATACATCACAAAGTCGTTTCTCAGAAAGCTTCTCTCCAGTTTTTATCTGAAGATATCTCCTCTTTCACCATAGGCCTGAATGTGCTCCCAAATGTCCTTCCTCAGATCCCACAAAACAGTGATTTCAAACTGCTCAATCCAAAGAATGATTTAACTCTATGAGATGAATAAATACATCTAAAACAAAGGAGTTTCACAGAAATCTTCTTTCCAGTTTTTGTCTAAGGATATTTCCTTTTTCACCAGAGCCATCACTATACTCCCGAATGTCTGTTGGTAGCTTTTTCTCTGAAAGGGATTCCGAAATCCTCTAGGAGAAGAAAGGTGAGTGGAATGCACACGTCATTCTGTGAGTGGAATGCACACGTCACAAAGCAGCCCCTCAGAAAGCTTCTCTCCAGTTTCTATCTCAAGACGTTTCCTTTCTCACCATAAGCCTCAAAGCACTCCTGAATATCCTTTCACAGACTAAACAAAAACACTGTTATGATACTACTCAATGAAAAGAGAAGCTTAAGTGTGTGAGTGGAATTCACATGACACAGAGCAGTTTCACAGAAAGCTTCCTTCTGGTTTCTCTCTGAGGTTATTTCTTTTCAGGATATTCTAAAGAGCGTTTCCAAATGTCCTTTCTCAGATTCCACAGAAACAGTGATTTCAAACTACTCAATCCAAAGAATGATTTAACTCTATGAGATGAATACACACATCACAAAGCAGTTGCTCAGAAAGTTTCTCTGCAGGATTCATCGGAAGTCATTTCCTTGCTCACACAGGCCTCCAGTTGCCACTTACTATCCCTTCGCAGAACCCTCAAAGACCGACTTTCAAACTGGGAAATGTAGAGTAAGCTTTAACCCTGTGTAAAATGGACATGTCAGAGAGCAGTTTCTTCGAGTGCTTCTTTCTGTTTTTTATTGGACATTTCAATTTTGCCATAGTCTTCAATGTGCTCTGAATATCACTCTTTTGGTTTTACAGGAACAGTGTTCAAATTGTGCCTTATGAGAAGAAAGTTATAACTCCCTGAGTGGAATGCACATGTCACAAAGCAGTTTCTCAGAAAGCTTCTCTCCCGTTTTGATCTGACTATATTTCCTATTTCACTATAGGCCCGAATGTGATCCCAAATATCCTTCGTGGATCCATCCACGAGGGAGTTTCCAAGCTGTGTAATGTAAAGAAAGCTTCATCTATGTGAGATGAATAAACATAGCAAAAGCAGATTCACAGAAAGCTTCTTTCCCGTTTTTATCTGAAGATATTTCGTTTTCACCATAGTCCTCAAAGTGCTCCCAAAGGTCCCTTCGTGGATCCGTCCATGACAGTTTCAAGCTGTGTAATGTAAAGAAAGCATTATCTATGTGAGATGATTACACATATCACAGAGTAGTTTCCTAGAAAGCTTTTTCCAGTTTTAGTCTGAGGCTATTTCCCTTTTCACCATCGGCATCAACATGCTCCCGAATATCACTTGGTACCTGTTTCTCCAAAAGGGTTTCCCGATGCTGTATGAGAAGAGAGGTATAACACTGTGAGTGGAATGCACACGTCACAAGGCAGTTCCTCAGAAAGCTTCTCTCCAGTTTTGGTCTGAACATATTTCCTTTTCACCATAAGCCTCAAAGTGCTCCCGAATATCCCATCACATGCTAAGCATACACAGGGTTAGAAAACTGCTCAATGAAAAGAGGGGCTTAACTGAGTGAGAGCCATTAAGATGACACAGAGCAGTTTCACAGAAAGCTTCCTTCTGGATTTTACCTGAGGATATTTCTTTCTCCATGTTCTAAGGATCGTTCCCAAATGTCCTTCCTCAGATTCCACAAAACAGTGATTTCAAGCTGCTCAATCCAAAGAATGGTTTAACTCTATGAGATGAATAAACATAGCAAAAGCAGATTCACAGAAAGCTTCTCTCCAGTTTCTATCTGAAGACGTTTCCTTGCTCACCACAAGCCTCCGGGCGTCACTAAATATCCTTCACAGATTCTTCAAAGACAGAGTTTCGAAACTGGGCAACATAGAGTAAGCATTAACTCTGTGAAGTGAATGCACATATCAGAGAGCAGATTCTTGGAACGCTTCTTCCTCGATTTTATTTCAGTATATTTCACTATTCGCCATAGTCTTCAATGCGCTGAAATATCACTTTTTGGTTTCACAGGAACAGTGTTCAAACACTGCCTTGTGAGAAAAGAGGTATAACTCCCTGAGTGGAATGCATACATCACAAAGTCGTTTCTCAGAAAGCTTCTCTCCAGTTTCTATCTGAAGACGTATCCTTTCTCACAGTAAGCCTCAAAGTGCTCCTGAATATCCCTTCACGGATCCATCCATGAGGGTGTTTCCAAGCTGTGTAATGTAAAGAAAGCTTCATCTATGCGAGATGAATAAATACATCTAAAACAAAGCAGATTCACATGTCCCGACTTGCAGGACAGTCGAACGGACCCTGGAAAGGGGAGTGGGAATGCAGGAGACAAGAAAACATGAGAAATGGAGACAAGACAAATAGCCTGATCAAGTCTCGTTTAATGGTGGCAGTGCAATGCCTTATATAGGCTGGTAGGGGAAGAGGTTGTGCCAGGGCAGTGACGGGGGGCCGGGTTTTCTCAAGCATGTCTTTCTGGGCGGGAAAATGTTTGCGCGTGTGCAGGAAATGTTGGCGCGGGTGGGAAAAGTTTAGGCGTGCACGGGAAAAGCTTTAGGCGCGCGTGGGAAAAGCTTTAGGCACGCGGAGGAAAGGTTTGTAATGAAGAACCTGGAAATGTGCCATCTTGTCTCCACTTTGCAGAGATCAGGCAACAGAGGTCGGCTAATTCCAGGCCTCATGGCTCCGGACAGGTCTCACTTTTTTATATATAATAGTGGCTAGAAGATTATCCCTCGGGAACTGCGCCTGTCTTAGGTTGGAGTAATACATCTCATCACTGGTACCCGTCATCGGATTAGGCAGTAGCTTATGACGGCCCTCCTGTCTTAGGTTAGTGAGAGATGATACTCTCTTACCTGTCATTGGCTGTCCAGTTCAGCGCATAGGGAAGGTGGTCATAATGGGTGTGAGTATGAACCACCATGATCTTCTTGTTCTAGGCGATGATAATGGACCTGTATAGGCTTCGCTTGGATTGCCTCGACTTGTTGCTTAAGGAATGTCATGAGCTTATTAAAGACCAAAGGTCCTACAGAGAGTAAGAGCAATAGGCAAAGCAGGGGGCCCAGGAATGGCATAAGATAGGGAAGGAGTCCATGGAACCCAGTCCAAAACGGGTTATCGGTTATTTCTTTTCATCATTTTTCTAGGTCATCTTGTAGACGCCTGATTTTATCTCTGATGATCCCGGATTTGTTGGAATAGAAACAGCACTTCTTCTATAAAGCCAAGCAGATGCCTGCCTGTTCTGCAGTTAGTAAATCTAGGTCTCTTCTATTTTGGAGCACTACTTCTGCCAGAGAATCTACCTGATCTTGCAAATCTTGTATAGTACTTGAAATGGCCTGCATATCTGAGATCAATTGATGAGACAATTTCGTGTATTGAGCAACAGAAACCCCTAGGCCTGTAGCCCCAGTTGTATGGCAGTAGTTATGCCTAATCCTACAAGTAAGGGGATAAATTGTATTGCACTTTTGTTTCTTCCTACAAAGTGATCTATAGCTGGGATAGGTACAGGTTCATCTCCAGGGATAATGTCTATGTCTGGCAAAAGTGTGGCTAAGACACAGCGTCCTGTCCAGTTAGTAGGTAAATAGGTATAAGCTCTATTATTGCCACATATAAAAACTGAACTGTTTGGGACACACAACGATTGGGATGTGGAATGGCTATGGTGGAACAATTATTGAATTCATTGAATCCTACATCGAGGTCGTAAGTGTTATTAAGGGGAGGGGAGTAAATGCAAGAGGAACTAGGAAATTCTGAAGGTTGTACTTTAAGGGGAGGGATTATGGTGCAAGGGGTATTGGATGTATAATTTAAGTCATTGCTGGGTATGGCAAGAGGAACAGGATCTCCTGATTGCAGACACAGCCAGCAGTCATTAGCTAGACTAGAGTTGGAATTGTTAAGCAGGTTATGAGTAGCACTGAGGAGATCAAAGGTCTGGGCATCAATTTTCCCTTTCCCTCGGGCTTTGGGCAAGGCCAAGGGGTGATAGTGAATTTCTGGGTACAGGGACCTTTGCAACTCTTCAAGTTTTTTGTATACTCTAATTTCTTGGACCTTGTCTTGTGGTCCTCCTCCATCAGAGATATGAAGAGGGGGGTGAATATTCCAGCAGACAGGCTGTCCTACAATTCCAGTATAGCCAGCTGATATAAGATTATTGGTATTTCCTACAACTGTAGGGACACTACTGGCCCCTATAGTGGGGGTTCTAGATCTTGTTAAGATAGCACTCTAGTATGTTTTACCGCCAGAGGTACATTCTAGATAAGTAGTGTAGCAGGAACTATGCATAGCAGTCTCAAATGTGTCACAAGGGCAGGTTGTGGTATCCCCTCCACTAAATAATCTTGGGGTTGACACACACCTCCACTTAAGAGAGTCACTAGACAGGTATGCTGTGTAAGTGGAGCAGGACACAGCTGAGATGTACGTATTTGGAAGGGAGGTCGCATATCCCCCCAAACAATCACAGGGCTTATGGTATCATTGTCATATATATTTATGGGCCTCATGGGGATTACCAAAGCTGGCATATACCTGGAGTGCTTAGCAAATCAACACCATGGTCCAGAGGGTCCTGTAGTTGAAGTTCATCTCTGCAATAATGGAAAAGAGTACTCTCAGGGAGAAAATTACTCCCTGGATTGGCTATTGTTAGGTACCTGTCTTACCAGTTGCTCTGGTAGCCATCTGGCTGCATCATGAGTTTGGGAAAAAACACAAACTGAGCCTCTTCCCCAGATTAACACTGGATCTTGATCATGCCATGTGTTGTCTAAGGGGTCTTTCCATTTAACCATGGCAAATTGTTTTTTGGAATTGGAATGCCAAAATACATCGGCTGCTGATCTGTTCAGGTTATCCAAATTTAAAAAATTTAAAATAAAATGTGTGTGATTAAGAATATTTCTAGGGGTGCCCTTAGTAGGGTACCATTCTCCATTTTTTATTTTGTCATTGGTGGTTTTTAAGGATAGGTGTGCTCTTTCAACTATTCCTTGTCCTTGAGGGTTATATGGAATTCCAGTAATGTGTTTTATTTGTAATTTAAGACAGAAGTCTTGAAAGGCTTTGGATGTATAGCCAGGACCATTGTCTGTTTTTAGTTGTTTAGGCTTTCCAACTATGGAAAAACAGTGTAGTAAATGAGCTATGACATGTTTGGTAGCTTCTCCTGTTTGTAAGGTGGCTAGTATAAATCCACTAAATGTATCTATACATACATGGATGTATTTTAAGTTACCGAATTCTGAATAATGGGTGACATCCATTTGCCAGATCATGTTGGGAACTAGTCCTCTTGGGTTAATTCCCAAGTGAGGGACTGGCAGGTATGTTATACAGGTCTGACATTGTTTAACTATTTGTCTTGCTTGTTCTCTAGTTATTTTAAACATTAGTCTTAGGGTTCGAGCATTAAGATGACATAAGGCATGAGCGGTTTGTGCTTGGGTAAGTTTGTATTTGTAGTTATAGTTATTGTTTTAGTTGCTAAATCAGCCATTTGATTGCCTTGAGATAGAGGTCCTGGCAGTCCTGAGTGAGCCCTGATGTGTCCAAGAAGAAAGGGTGTTGTTCTGTCATGTATTAATTTTTGGCATTGTAAAAGTAACTTGGCTGTGTCTGACACATGTTTGATTTGTGCTACAGTCTCAAGTAAAGGTATTGAGTGAGCTAAGTATGCACTGTCAGTATAAATACTAAGGACCTGATCAGGGAAGGCTGACAGCACTGCAATTAGGGCCTACAGTTCTACTAGCTGAGTCGAGGTATGGCTGGTTTTGAATTTAACAGTGGTGTCAGCAAAGGTATATGCAGCAGTTCCTGTGGATGACCCATCAGTGAATACTAATAAGGCATTGTCTAAAGGTATTTTACTGATGACATGAGGGAAGACAAAAGCATGTAGTTTACACAATTGGATAAGCTTATTTGGTGGGTAATGGTTATCTAAGTTACTGGCATAAGAGGCACAAGCAATTGGCCACTTTTCAGTATTTTTGCATGAACCAACGGATTTGTGGCTAAGAATAAGGTTGTATGATTGTAAAAGGTTCAATTCCAAAATATTTTTTGCTATTGTCTCTCCCTAAAATGATTAAATCTGCTATGGCATCACAATAGGGGAGTAATACCTTTTTGGGAGATGAAGGCAAATGGACCCACATAATAGGGTTATTTTGCCAGAATAAACCAGTAGGTGTTAGTGTTGTGTTAAAAATTAAAAAGGTTAATGGCTGTGAATCGTCTATGTTAGTAACAAATTGTTCAGCAATGGCCATCTCTACCCTATTAAGTGATAAAAGAGCTTCTTTTGATAACGACCTAAGGGACTTAGGGTTGGGGTCACCTCTCAGGGTGTCGAATAAAGGTTTTAAGTCTCCTGTGGTGAGTTTTAAGTATGGCCGGAGCCAATTTATGTCTCCAAGGAGCTTTTGGAAATCATTGAGGGTTTGTAGCTTATCTTTACGGATAACTGCCTTTTGATTAGTAATTTTAGGTCCATTTATTTGAAAAGCTAAATATGTGTAAGGGTCTTGTAGTTGTATTTTTTCTGGAGCTATTTGTAACCCTGCTGTGGTTAGTTTTTGTTTGAATTGAGCAAAACACTGTAAAACTTGTTCTCCTACTTGTCCTGCTATAAGAATGTCATCCATATAGTGTATAATATACATTTGTTTCCATGTCTCTCTAACTGAGTGTATGGCTGTAGCCACATATTTTTGACACAAGATGGGACTGTTGGCCATACCTTGAGGTAACACTTTCCATTGGTATCGCTTCATTGGTTCTCTAAAATTTATAGAGGGTAAGCTAAAGGCGAATCGTTTTTGGTCAGTAGGATGGAGGGGAATTGTAAAAAAGCAATCCTTAAGGTCTATGATAATTTTAAAATATCTTTGAGCGATTGCAACTGGAGAAGGTAGCCCTGGCTGTAAGGCGCCCATAAGGATCATAGTAGCATTTACTGCTCTCAAATCTTGTAAAAGTCTCCACTATCCAGATTTCTTTTTTATGACAAATATGGGGGTGTTCCAAGGAGAGTTGCTTTCTGTAATGTGTCCTGCCTCTAATTTTTCCTGCACTAACTGTTGGGCAGTGACAAGCTTCTCATTGATTAGTGGCCATTGATCAACCCAAACGGGTTTATCTGACTTTTAAGTGACTGAGTCAGCACCTTTTTGGGGTGCAGGCATGTCAATGGCCATGGTTAAAAATTTCCAAGCTGCCTTTTATTCAATTGTCCTATGGCTGGGATTGGCTGTAAAATGCCATCTTCTCTTTTTCCTAACCCTTTCTCAGGGTGGTAGCCCTGAGCCAACATTTGTGCAGTGACTATATCATTTGGTCTACACATCATGACCCTCATTTGGAAGAGAAGATCTCTACCCCAAAGGTTAACAGGCAAATCAGGTATAACAAATGGCTTAATGAGACTGGAATTACTTTCTTGATCTCTCCAGGTGAGATATTTGGAACTTTGTCTAGGGTTATTACTTTGCCCGATTCCTCCTAAATTTGTTAAGGTCTCTGAAGTGGGCCAACTGGTGGGCCAATCTTGCTGTTTAATAATTGTTACATCGGCCCCTGTGTCTATCAGTCCTGTAAACAACTTTCCATCTAGCCATAAGGTGAGAGAGGGTCTTTGATTAGTAATGGGCTGTACCCAGTAGATATCTGAGGATCCGAATCCTCCCTTTCCCCTTAGGGGCAATAGGACATTATTAGCTGTTTTTAGCAATGGTAACAGGAGTAACTGCACTATTCTATCCCCTTGAGGAATGATAATGATGTTGTCAATAGCCTTGGCCATGATTTTGATTTCTCCTATATAATCACTATCAACTATTCTCAGAAAGACCTGTAGGCCTTTCATGCTGACACTGCTTCTCCCTAGGATTAATCCTAACATGTTTGAGGGTAGGGGTCCATATACCCCAGTACCTAAGGTTTGGGGTTCCATTTCAGGGGTTAATACTGTGTGGGAGGTGGAACAGAGGTCCAATCTTGCACGTCGTGGGGTTGCTCTACTAAGTTGTGAAACGGATTGTTGTTGGTTGGTACAAAATTGACTGTCCCGTAAGCTTCTTTCGGGGCCTGGGGCCGGCCCCTCAATCCGTTTCCCTGTTGAGGTGTTAGGGGATTTCCTTGATTGTCACTTTTAGATTTACATTCGTTACCCCAATGTTTTCATCTTTTACACCTAGGGCAGAGACCTGGAGCTTTTGCCTCTAAGGTCTTAGCTAGCTCTCCCTTACAATCCCTAGCGAAGTGTCCCATTTTTCCGCACTTGAAGCACCCCTTGATATTCTTATTTTTACTAGTGAGGAAGTCTTTTACGGTTTGTCCACTAAAGGCAGCAGCCATAGCCAAGCCCTGTTGATATGAGGGCCCTATGTCTGAACGGAGGCGGATGTAGCCTGTTAAGTCTGTTTTCTTTCTATAAGGTCTGATTGCTGCCTGACAAGCCAGGTTAGCGTTTTCGTAAGCTAGCTGTTTTACATAATCCACCCCTACCTCGGCATTTCCAAATATTCTGCAGGCGATGGTTAAAAGTCTGTGTACAAAGTCTGCACAGGGCTCATCATGCCCCTGTTTGACCCCCGTGAGTGAGGCTCCTGGATTCCCTTTAACAGGGAGTTTTCTCCAGGATTTGGTAGCCGCTGCTTGGATTTGAGAAAACAGTCTGCAATCATACTGCATCTGAGCATCGGTTTCTGTGTAGTTACCCGAGCCAGTTAGCATATCAAAATCCCAAACATTTTTGGCTTGTTGGTTTCTCTTGGCCGTATCTGTACAATTCTCATAAAATTATGACTTCCAAATCAGATGGTCGCCTCTGGAAAGAACTGCTCTAACTAAGGTATTCCAATCTATGGGAGTGAGCCAATTTTTGGCCACAATTCGACTATGGCCAGGGTGTACGGGGCAGTAGCTCTGTATTGTGAGACAGCGGTTTTTAGTTCTTTTATTACAGTAAATTCAAACCCATTGTGGTGTCTCCAGGCTCACCCCTGCACATCTGTAGTTTCAGTTACTGGAAAAACTTCTCGAGGAGAGGAATCCACCCTATCCCCACTACCAAGCGACCTTCATTTTGGGACAAGCTGTCTGGGTCTCTGAGGATGAGAGTGTTTCTCTTTTCCTTTAGGGTATTGAATGCTCTCACTTCCTGTCCTGAATTTCTGCAATCCAGTGATTAAAGACTGATGTAGTTCTTCAAGCTTTATTTGTTCCTCAAGTTGTGCAATCTTTTCTCTAAGCTCCTCTTTTCGGTCTATTACTGTCATAACTGCGGGGGCAGAAGCCTTATAATAGGGAGGAGGATAAGTAAGAGTTTGTGGCCAGTCAGAATTATGATATTTTGCTGCTCCTTCCTCTAAATTATCCCAGTCTACTTCTGAAGGGTTAAGGTTATTTTTACGTTTGTTTTCATTAGTTTTGGGTAAAACTGGGTATTTTCTGGCCTTTTCCTTATTTGATGTTTCTATATTTATTATTGAGGGAACCCCAGCCTCTTCTTCATCACTTTGTAGTGATATAAGGTCTATTTCTTTGTTAGGTGTGGATTTTTCAACCTCGGTTTGGGAGCTGCCTCTTAATATTTCCTCATTCTGAGTAACCACCCCCATTACCTCAGGATCTTTTTCTTTTTCCTTTTTATCTATTATATCTCTAATTAATTTCCAATAGGAAAGTCTGTCACCAGGACCTTCTCTGGTCCAAAAGTACTATAATAATCTTGAAAACAATCTTTCACTCTACGCCTGCTCTTTATGTCAATGGTTCCCTCTTGTGGAAACCAAGGGAAGGTATCTTTTACAAAATCAAAAAATTTAAACAAATCATTACTTTTAACCTTTACTCCTCACGTTTTTAAAGCCTCTTTTAACTGTCCGACATAAATTTGATGCTGGCTTAATTCTTGTCCCATAATCAGACACTGTTACTTACCTCTGGTTCCAACGTGGCAGGTTCCCGCGATGTCCGGAGGAATTTCTTCCACTTTCACTTTTGGCTGACTTTAGTGCCTTCTTCCTCATATTTTCCCCCGTGTCCATGTCCCTGTTCGGGCGCCAGGTGTCCCGTTCTGCAGGACAGTCGAACAGACGCTGGAATGGGGAGTGGGAATGGAGGAGACAAGAAAACACGAGAAATGGAGACAAGGCAAATAGCCTGATCAAGTCTCGTTTAATGGTGGCAGTGCAATGCTTTATATAGGCTGGCATGTGAAGAGGTTGGGCCAGGGCACTGACGGGGGCCGGGTTTTCTCAAATTACAATCGCGCATGTGCTGTGGGATTGTAATTTTCCCGGACGCGGGATTGGGCCTGCGCCATAGGCTGCATATCTTCCTGGGCGGGAAAATGTTTGCGCTCACGCGGGATAGGTAAGCACGCCAGGGAAAAGTTTAGGCACGCACGAGAAAAGCTTTAGGCAAGCGTGGGAAAAGCTTTAAGCACACACAGGAAAGGTTTATAATGAAAAACCCGGAAATGTGCCACCTTGTCTCCGCTTTGCAGAGATCAGGCAACAGAGTTTGGCTAATTCCGGGCCTCATGGCTCCGGACTTTCACAGAAATCTTCTTTCCAGTTTTTGTATGAGGATATTTCCCTTTTCACCATAGCCTTCCCTATACGCCCAAATGTCTCTTGGTAGCTTTTTCTCCAAAAGGGATTCTGGAATTCTCTAGGAGAACAATGGTGAGTGGAATGCACACGTCATTCTGGGAGTGGAATGCACACGTCATTCTGTGAGTGGAATTCTGTGAGTGGAATGCAAACATCCCAAAGCCGCTCCTCAGAAAGCTTCTCTCCATTTTCTATGTGAAGGTGTTTCCTTTCTCACCGTAAGCCTCAAAGCACTCCCGAATATCCCTTCACAGACTAAACAAAAACAGTGTTATGATACTGCTCAATGAAAAGAGAAGCTTAACTGTTTGAGCAGAATTCATGTGACACAGAGCAGTTTCACAGAAAGCTGCCTTCTGCTTTCTCTCTGAGGTCATTTCTTTTTCAGGATATTCTAAAGAGTGTTTCCAAATGTCCTTTCTCAGTTTCTACAGAAACAGTGATTCCAAACTGCTTCACTATAGTCCTGAAAGTGCTCCCGAAAGTCCCTTCGTGGATCCGTCCATGACAGTTTCATAATGTAAAGAACGCTTTATGTGAGACGATTACACATATCAAAGAGTAGTTTCCTAGAAAGCTTTATCCAGTTTCTCTGAGGCTATTTCCCTTTTCACCATCTGCTTCAACATGCTCCCGAATATCACTTGGTACCTGTTCCTCCAAAAGAGTTTCCCCGAAACTGTATGAGAAGAGAGGTATAACACTCTGAGTGGAGTGCACATGAGACAAAGCAGTTCCTTGGAAAGCTTCTCTTCAGTTTTCGTCTGAACATATTTCCTTTTTCACCTTAAGCCTCAAAGTGCTCCCAAATATCCTGTCACATGCTAAGCATACACAGGGTTAGAAACTTCTCAATGAAAAGAGAGGCTTAACTGAGTCAGTGGAAATAAGACGACACAGAGCAGTTTCACAGAAAGCTACCTTTTGGATTTTACCTAAGGATACTTCTTTCTCTATATTCTAGGAAACGAACCAGAAGTCCTTCCTCAGATTTCACAAAAACAGTGATTTCAAGCTGTTCGCTCCAAAGAATGGTTTAACTCTATGAGACGAAAACACAAATCACAAAGCCATAGCTCAGAAAGTTTCTCTGTAGGTTTCATCGGAAGACATTCCCTTGCTCACCACAAGCCTCCAGGTGCCACTAAATATCCCTTCACAGATTCTTCAAAGACAGAGTTTCGAAACTGGGCAACATAGAGTAAGCATTAACTCTGTGAAGTGAATGCACATAACAGAGAGCAGATTCTTGGAAAGCTTCTTCCTCGATTTTACTTCAGTATATTTCACTATTTGCCATAGTTCTCAATGCGCTCCAAAATATCACTTTTTCAGTCTCACAGGAACAGTGCTCAAACACTGCCTTGTGAGAAAAGTAGTCTAACTCCCTGAGTGGAATGCATATATCACAAAGTCGTTTCTTAGACAGCTTCAATCCACTTTTTATCTGAAGTTATCTCCTCTTTCACTGTAGGCCTGAATGTGCTCCTGAATGTCTCTTTGAGGATCCATGCTTGACGGAGTTTCCAAATGCGTAATATAAGAAAAGTTTTAACTATGCGAGATGAGTAATATATCTTACACAAAGCAGTTTCACAGATATATTCTTTCCAGTTTTTGTCTGAGGATACTTCCTTTTTCACCACAGCCATCCCTATACTCCCGACTGTCTGTTGGTACCTTTTTCTCCAAAAGGGATTCTGAAATACTCTAGGAAAGAAAGGTGAGTGGAATGCACACGTCATTCTGTGAGTGGAATTCTGTGCATGGAATGCAGTCGACACAAAGCAGCTCCTCCGAAATCTTCTCTCCTGTTTCTATGTGAAGACGTTTCCTTTCTCATTGTAAGCCACAAAGTGCCCCTGAATATCACTTTGCAGACTAAACAAAAACAGTGTTATGATACTGCTCAATGAAAAGAGAAGCTTAACTGTGTGAGCAGAATTCACGTGACACAGAGCAGTTTCACAGAAAGCTTCCTTCTGGTTTCTCTCTGAGGTTATTTCTTTTTCAGGATATTCTAAAGAGTTTCCAAATGTCCTTTCTCAGATTCCACAGAAACAGTGATTTCAAACTGCTCAATCCAAAGAATGATTTAACTCTATGAGATGAATACAAACATCACAAAGAGTTGGGCAGAAAGCTTCTCTCAAATATTCGATGGAAGACATTTCCTTGCTCCACACAGGCCTCCAGTTGCCACTTACTATCACTTTGCAGAACCCTCAAAGACCGACTTTCAAACTGGGAAATGTAGAGTAAGCTTTAACCCTGTGAAAAAATGGACATGTCTGAGAGCAATTTCTTCGAGTGCTTCTTTCTGTTTTTTATTGGACATTTCAATTTTGCCATAGTCTTCAATGTGCTCAAATATCACTCTTTTGGTTTTACAGGAACAGTGTTCAAATTGTGCCTTATGAGAAGAAAGTTATAACTCCTGAGTGGAATGCACACATCACCAAGCAGTTTCTCAGAAAGCTTCTCTCCAGTTTTTATCTGACTATATTTCCTATTTCACCATAGGCCTGAATGTGATCCCAAATATCCTTCATGGATCCATCCACGAGGGAGTTTCCAAGCTGTGTAATGTAAAGAAAGCTTCATCTATGTGAGATGAATAAACATAGCAAAAAGCAGATTCACAGAAAGCTTCTTTCCTGTTTTTATCTGAAGATATTTCGTTTTTCACCATAGTCCTGAATGTGCTCCCTAAGGTCCCTTTGTGGATCCGTCCATGACAGTTTCCAAGCTGCATAATGTAAAGAAAGCATTATCTCTGTGAGATGATTACACATATCACAGAGTAGTTTCCTAGAAAGCTTTTTCCAGTTTTATTCTGAGGCTATTTCCTTTTCTTGCCATAGGCATCAAAATGCTCACGAATATCACTTGGTACCTGTTTCTCCGAAAGGGTTTCTCCGATGCTGTATGAGAAGATAGGTATACCACTGTGAGTGGAATGCACACGTCACAAGGCAGTTCCTCGGAAAGCTTCTTTCCACTTTTAGTCTGAACATATTCCCTTTTTCACAATAATCATCAAAGTGCTCCCGAATATCCCGTCACACGTTAAGCATACACAGAGTTAGAAAACTGCTCAATGAAAAGAGGGTATTAATTGAGTGACAGCCATTAAGATGACACACAGCAGTTTCACAGAAAGCTTCCTTCTGGTTTTTACCTGAGGATATTTCTTTCTCCATGTTCTAATGATCGTTCCCCAATGTCCTTCCTCAGATTCCACAAAAAGCGTGATTTCAAGCTGTTCAATCCAAAGAATACTTTAACTCTCTGAGATGAATGCACACATCACAAAGCAGTTGCTCAGAATATTTCTCTGCAGGTTTCATCGGAATATGTTTCCTTGCTCACCACAAGCCTCTGGCCGTCACTAAATATCCCTTCACAGATTCTCCAGAGGGTTTCAAAACTGGGCTACAAAGACTAAGCATTAACTCTGTGAAGTGAATGCGCATATCAGAGTGCAGATTCTTGGAACACTTCTTCCTCGATTTTATTTCAGGATATTTCACTATTTGCCATAGTCCTCAATGGGCTTTGAAATATCATATTTTCGATTTCAAAGAAACAGAGTTGAAACACTGCCTTGTTATAAAAGAGGTATAACTCCCTGAGTGAAATGCATACATCACAAAGTCGTTTCTTAGAAAGCTTCTATACACTTTTTACCTGAAGATATCTCCTCTTTTACCATTGGCCTGAATGTGCTCCCAAATATCCCTTCTTGGATGCGTGCATGACCGAGTTTCCAAACTGCATAATATAAGACAAGTTTTAACTATGTGAGATGAATAAATATATCTAACACAAAGCAGTTTCACAGAAATATTTTCTGTTTTTGTCTGAGGATATTTCCCTTTTCACCATAGCCATCCCTATACTCCCCAATGTCTCTTGGTAGATTCTTCACCCAAAAGGGATTCTGGAATCCTCTAGGAGATGAATGGTGAGTAGAATGCACACGTCTTTCTGTCAGTTCAATGCACACATCATTCTGTGTGTGGAATTCTGTCAGTGGAATGCACACATCACAAAGCACCTCCTCAGAAAGCTTCTCTCCAGTATTGGTAGGACCGTGATGCCCCCTGAGCATCAAACCAGCAAGTTTTTATTAAGGGTTTCAAAAGGGGAGGGGGTGTAAGAACAGGGAGTAGATCACATGCTTCAGAGGACAAAAAGGAGAACTACTGATAAGTGTCCAACAAAGATCACAAGGCAAAGGGCAAAAGCAGAACTACTGATAAGGGTCTATGTCCAGCGGTGCACGTATTGTCTTGATAAACATCTTAAACAACGGAAAACAGGGTTCAAGAGCAGAGAACCAGTCTGACCACAAATTTACTAGGGCAGAGTTTTTCCCCACGCTAATAAACCTGAGGGTACTGCAGGAGACCAGGGCATAATCTCAGTCCTTATCTCAACTGCATAAGACAGACACTACCAGAGTGGTCGTTTATAGACCTCCCCCCAGAATGCATTCCTTTCCCAGGGTATTAATATTCCTTGCTAGGGAAAGAATTTAGCGATATTGTCCCTACTTGCATGTCCGTTTATAGGCTTTCTGCACGAAGAAAAATATGGCTCTTTTTGCCTGACCCCACAGACAGTCAGACCACATGGTTGTCTTCTCTTGTTCCCTAAAAATCACTGTTATTGTGTTCTTATTCAAGGTGCACTGATTTCATATTGTTCAAACACACATGTTTTACAATCAATTCGTACAGTTAACACAATTATCACAGTAGTCCTGAGGTGACTACATCCTCAGTTTACAAAGATAACGGGATTAGGAGATTAAAGTAAGACAGGCATAAGAAATTATAAAAGTATTATTTGGGAACTGATAAATGTCCATATTAAAATGAAATCTTCACAATTTATGTTTCTCTGCTGTGGCTCCAGCCAGTGCCTCTGTTCAGGGTCCCTGACTTCCCGCAACATCTCTTCCTTTCTTTTTATATAAATGTGCCATGGTGATGAAGGCTTGTTTGTTCTCTCAGTTTTGATGCAGGGTTCTTTGACTTGTCAGGCACACTAAAAACA